>JAJQKJ010000088.1:0-103513 GCA_029574335.1 Rana kukunoris | reverse complement strand
GTGGCCAGGTTGTGTAAAAGTCTTACACATGTGCTATTGCCATACTCAGGAGGAGTAGCAGAGTGTGGGGTGTAGTTGCAAGTATGCATATGCTGTGTGAGAGAAATAACCTGTTAATATGACAATTACAAATATATATATATTTTGCAAAGAGTTGTGGAAAAAATTACAACTGCAAAAAACTCACCATTCAACTTACTAAATACCACCAGAATAAAGCTCTATTTGTGTGGAAAAAAAAGGATGCAAATTTCAATAGGGTACAGGGTTGCATAACCGAGTAATTGTCATCCAAAGTGTGAGAGCACTGAAAGCTGAAAATTGGCCTGGCAGGCAAGGTAGTTAAGCCCCAGGCCCCTGTGTTAAAAAGTTTACATCCTGTTAGAAATTTTTCTCCCCCCTCTTCGACCAAAGTCTTGGACCACACTGTGTGGATGATTGAGGACTCCTCACCCCCCCCCCTCCCGCTCCACATAGGCAGAAGAAGGAAAATGTGCTGTGAATAGACCAACTCTGCTAATCTATTTATAGCACTCACCCACAAATTTCAGGCTAGTTCAGGGGCGGACTGACAACTCATGGGGCCCCCGGGCAATAGGAGATCCTGGGGCCCCCTGTCACCGCCCATGTGTTCCCACCCGTACTCAAGCCACACCCACACAAATCATATTGCACTGCCCACACTACATGCGTTTGTTACAGAATTTCTCTACACTATGTTCAAAATAAAATGGTAATTAAAAAATATAAAGAAAAATAAACTTATATTAAAGAAAGTGCAACAATGGTACATTTCCAAAATGAAAGTGATTGTAAAGGCTCTTTTTTTTTTTTTTTTAAATAACAAACATGTCATACTTACCTCCACTGTGCAGTTCGTTTTTCACAGAATGGCCCTGAACCTGGTCTTCTGGGGTCCCCGCGTGGTTCTCGCGGCTCCTCCCCACATCAGATAACCCCCTAGGAGAAGCGCTCTCCCGGGGGTTACCTTGAGGGACATTCTTCCCACTGACCCCCAATGTAAGGAACATTCTTCTGGTGACCACCAATGCAAGGAACATTCTTTCTGGTGACCACCAATGCAAGGAACATTCTTCTGGTGACCACCAATGCAAGGAACATTCTTCTGGTGACCACCAATGCAAGGAACATTCTTCTGGTGACCATCAATGCAAGGAACATTCTTTCTGGTGACCACCAATGCAAGGAACATTCTTCTGGTGACCACCAATGCAAGGAACATTCTTCTGGTGACCACCAATGCAAGGAACATTCTTCTGGTGACCACCAATTCAAGGAACATTCTTTCTGGTGACCACCGATGTAAGAAACATTATTCGCACAGACCACCAACGCAAGGAACATTTTTTTCTGGTGACCACCAACGCAAGGAACATTCTTTCTGCTGACCACCAATGCAAGGAACATTCTTTCTGCTGACCACCAATGCACACCAATGCAAGGAACATTCTTTCTGGTGACCACCAATGTAAGGAACATTATTCGCACAGACCACCAATGTAAGGAGCATTCTTTCTGCTGACTACCAATGTAAGGAACAATATTCGCACAGACCACCAATGCAAGGAACAATTTTTTTCTGGTGACCACCAATGCAAGGAACAATTTTTTCTGGTGATCACCAATGCAAGGAACATTCTTTCTGGTGACCATCAATGTAAGGAACATTATTCGCACAGACCACCAATGTAAGGAGCATTCTTTCTGCTGACCACCAATGTAAGGAACATTATTCGCACAGACCACTAATGCAAGGAACAATTTTTTCTGGTGACCCCCAATGCGAGGAACATTCTTTCTGGTGACCACCAATGCAAGGAACATTCTTTCTGGTGACCACCAATGTAAGGAACATTATTCGCACAGACCACCAATGTAAGGAACATTCTTTCTGCTGACCACTAATGTAAGGGACATTCTTCCCACTGATGGTTCTTTTTGTCGAAGTGTACAGATATATCAGTGTTGTATACAAGGAATAGCTCTCAATATACAGATATCAGTGTCAGGGAAAACACTCAAGTGTATAGATGTCAGTTATACATAAGGAATAGCACTAAGTGCTATTCCTTATGTGTTACACTGACATCTATACACTTGAGTGTTTTCCCTGACACTGATATCTGTATATTGAGAGCTATTCCTTGTATACAACACTGATATATCTGTACACTTCGACACTCAGTGTACATATACCCGTGTGTTAGGGATATGCTCCTGCTCCTGTAGATGGGCACTGGGGAAGAAGGAACACTTAGCCTGGCTGATGATGATCACAGACATGCTGTGATTACACACTGACCTGCTGCTGCACAGTGCACACAAGAAGGCAGGTCAGGTGACTGTCTCCGACATGATGACTCAACTGTGTCCTCTCAGCCTCCCAGCTCTCTCACTGGCTCTCTCACCGCGCGCGGCATGGATGTATACTGATGCCTCCCCTCTCATGCTGATTCTAGGAGAGATAGGTGGCCAGAGCGCCTGTCATTGCATAATCCTCATGAATCTCACATGCTCGCATCGATCTGCTGCTACCTGACGCACTTAGTCCTCTCATACAGCCTCATCATCTGCAGGCAGGGATGACATCACTCACTACCTCTGCGGTGCACACACTTTCCTAATCCTGCATAATAAACTGTGGGCACATCCAGGGGCAGACTGAGCAGCTCATGGGGCCCCCCTGACTCTGGGGCCCTCAGTTTCTGCCCGACTGACCGAATCAGTCCGCCCCTGGGCTAGTTATATCTCGGTTGTCAGAGAACTTGTCAGAAGTTACTGAGTAGCAGCAGAAGGATATAGGGCTTTGGAGAGAGATAAGAAAACATTGCAGATATATTTGCCTAGGTAACATTTCATAAATCAGGTTTACAATACACTTACACTTTCATGAGAAAATATGAAGCTCTGCTTAAAGGAAACCCTTTGTCAGAGAAATATGGGGCTGCCATTGCTGGCATTTCCTTGTGAAAATGGTAGTTGCCTGGCTGCCATAATAACTCTCTGGTTTCATGGGGAAGAAGTGAGTGTTGTGGCATGGAACAGAAATGGGAGCAGATGTACAACCTGAGTCTCCTGCTGAGAATCCTGTGCAATCCATTTTTTAGCAACATAATCGTTCTCCGCTAAACCTCTTTCGGGACATATTACCTCAGGCACTTGAGATTTGATTACTGATATTTCACTTAATCTCCCTCTGAAAGAATGAAAAAGCTCAAAAAGAATGAAACTGGAGAGGACGACTCTTCACAACATGACTTTGTTGCACATTCTCCCAGGTCCAAGAATGACAAAACACCATTGAACGTCTAGAGAAATAAGCTTGAACACTGGCCAAAGAACCACTTGCTAAGTTTTTCGCATAAGGTGGGTCTTTTTTTGCTATGGGTCAACATCTGGTGGAGGGGCCATCCGTATCTGCCTAAATACAGTGTTGCTGATCTGATAGGATGCAGTTGTTTTACTGGTTGTCAAATCTTGGTGCTTGCAGGGCCACCCATGGCTTATGCAGTTCATAGCATACTAACTAAGGTATACAAATACTGATGATTTTTCCAAAACTTATTTAAACCATGTCTTGGATAAGTTTGGTAATGACTCCAGTGCACCTGCACTTGGGGACCACTCTGTCTAGATTCTTGGAAGAAATTGACTCTGCGTGTTATTAGGACACTGGACTACAGGTCTGGATCTCAGCTGCGCAGGTTACTCAGGTCACAACCACCAGATCACTCTCTAAGTACACAGAGAATATGGGGTTTAGTTCATCACAGCCTCCACTGAGAACAAACGTATAATTGGCGTAGCTTATTGCAGCAACATGGATTTAAACAGAGAGCAAAGCAATACAGTACACGGTCAGTAGATGGCTGAGATGCTGAGTGGTTAGTAGCAAGGAAAGCTGTGAATGTTATGACTAAGGGCACTCTGCAGTCCCTATGGTGAGAGAGCAACTAACAGATAGCAGCAGACAGATTGATCACAGTCCTTCTAGACACAGCAATGTGTATAAGCATAACAAGGCAGTATTGGCCACATGGGGTACTTGCGGTTCTGATGAGAACAGAGAGGAGGTCCTTCCTGCAGGATACTGAGGTCCCTTTAGGGTTGAGAAAGTCCAGATAGGTTGCAGTCTGTGGATATGGGCACAAGCCGGATGAAGCTTGAGGCTCTCTTGAAGTGGCCAATCGCTGGGGTGAAGGAGTACAGAGATCTGAGTGTCCTAAATGGGGTGTCCGGGTCCCTGGTGGCGGCAGGCGTCCAACAGGAATAATCGAACACCCTGCCGCCACAGCAGGGGGTTTAAATAGTGCGCCTGGAACGCGGAATACTCCGGGTCGCACTTCCGCGTTCCAGCGTGTAGCGCAGACGTCCGCACACCGGAAGTGACGCGGACGACTTGTAGAACGGAGCGCAGCTGTCAGAACAAGGTACAGCTGTGCTCGTTCTATCAAAGGTAACGCAGATGGCGTTACACTTATGTCTGAAGGAAGAGCCACCCCTCAGATTGCCAATACTACTGCTATTCTCAAACTAATTTCACATTGTCTAGAATTAATCTAGTGTGGGTAACGTTATAGTTTTACAATATGTGGATGGGTCTTCTTATGCACCTAGAGGAATTTCTGATCGCTTATCACTTATCATTCAGCGGCAGTTTACCAGAATTCTTCCACAACCCAACCTAATAATTACAGGAATCTGCGACCCTTTACAGACACTTCTCTCCCTCATAAGTGATTTTGGATGCAATGAAAACGTTCCTGAGCAGTAAATTTCTATATGAGATAACTATGGTTAAGAAATATTTTGGAGAATGGGAAGCCAAATTAATGTCTATGATACAATTAACATAAAGACCTTTGTTTCCGCCCACACTCCAAAGAGATGCAGGTTGGTTAAAGTGGAACTTCACTCTACCTATCTACATTGATTATTCGTAATCCTCGTGCCAATAGGATTAGTAAATAGATAGGAATTTACATTAAAAGACTATTGTTTCATGGTCCTCCTTACATGCACCAAATCAGTGGTCCGCCATTGAAAAGGGAGTGTTGTACCCAGTCCACCCATGCTCTTTAGCTTGGGCTGCCTCCCCCTCTCTGGATCTCATTTTTAGATGCCAATGTACTGCCCCAATGAATTTTACTCTAACTATGTGGGGTAAATGCCTTAAAGGCTTTCCTCTTGCTTCACCTTGCTCTCCCCTTGTGAACGTGCTGTTTAATCCAACCATACCAGACAGTCTGTCCCTAGGCCGGGTTCTCCCATGGCTAAATGCTTCCCTCTTCCAGCTTCAGAATTTGGTCCATCCTATCTCACGTAGACTGCATACTTTTGATACTCTACGTGAGAAATTTTGGTATGTCCCCCAATTTTTTAATTTCCATTTACAGGTTAGGCATTTTTTTCACTCCAAATCCCCAACCCTGACTCTTGATAAAACAACCGCCTTGGAATATTTATGCTCCCAGGGTCCCCATCAACTACATCTAATATCCTCCATGAGTCGACTCCTCTTACCGAGATCACCCATTACTACATGCGGAGATGGACCCATCTGATAGGTAGACCCATTACAGTCCAGTTATGGTGCAGAATTTGGTCCTCTACATTAAAGTCCTCTAAATGAGTAACCCAAAGGGAAACATCCATTAAGATTCTCATGTTTTGGTATAAAACCCCTGATGTCATTCACAAATATGACTCCTCAGTCTCAGCTTATTGCTGGCATTGTGGGACTGGCACCAGAGCTGTTTCTAGGCTGACAAGGCCTAGGGCGACACTTTGCGGGGGGCAGCAAAACAGTGGCCCCCCCCCCACATGAAACCCCTGTCCTCCCAAGTCCCATCTCTCACGGCCACCCCTACACAAATACAGGCCCTGGAAGCATTGTAGCACAGTATTTGGGCGTACATGGTAAGAGGAGAGGAGCAACTGGCGCCCTCATATGATGGATGATGACTGGCCAAACCGGATGCACGTTAACTGGCGAGGCGGAGCCTAATGCTCTACTTACCATCCACCACGCGGTGCGGCATCAACATTGCATCTTCTGCAGGCCCGGAGCAGGGTCTGTGATGATAGATGAAGGGAGAGAGAGAAAAGGATGACAGGAACCCCAGGCAGCGTCCAGGACAGCAAGTAATGGGACGGACAAGAGGAGAGGAGGAGCTGTCGGGGAGCAGCGTGCAGTGAGTGCTGTTATTATTACAGGCAGGGGGCAGCCAGTAAAGATCCACGAGGCTCCAATTTACTCTCCTGGTTCCGCCCTCACAGTGTCTCCCCTCCTTAGTGTCCCCCTGTGTCCTACCCCCTGTGTCACCCTGTATCCTTCCCCTCCTAAGTGTCCCCCTGTGTCCTTCCCCCCTCCTCAGTGTCACCCTGTGTCCTCACCCCTCCTCAGTGTCACCCTGTGTCCTCCCCCCTCCTCAGTGTCCCCCTGTGTCCTCTCTCCCTCCTTCCTCAGTGTCACTCTGTGTCCTCCCCCTCCTCGGTGTCACTCTGTGTCCTCCCCTCTCCTCAGTGTCCTCCCCCCTCCTCAGTGTCACCCTGTGTCCTCCCCCCTCCTCAGTGTCACCCTGTGTCCTCCCCCCTCCTCTGTGTCACCCTGTGTCCTACCCCCCTCCTCAGTGTCCCCCTGTGTCCTCCCTCCCTCCTCAGTGTCACCCTGTGTCCTCCCCCCTCCTCAGTGTCACCCTGTGTCCTCCCCCCACAGTGTCCCCCTGTGTGTCCTCCCCCCCACAGTGTCCCCCGGTGTCCTCCCCCCTCTCTAGTGTCACCCTGTGTCCTTCCTCCCTCCGTCCTCAGTGTCCCCCTGTGTCCTCCCTCCCTCCTCAGTGTCCCCCTGTGTCCATAGACCCACCTCAGTGTCCCCCTGTGTCCTCCCCCCTCCCCAGTGTCGCCCTGTGTCCTCCCCCTCCCCAGTGTCACCCTGTGTCCCCCCCCCTCCTCAGTGTCACCCTGTGTCCTCCCCCCCTCCTCAGTGTCCCCCTGTGTCCTCCCCCTCCTCAGTGTCACCCTGTATCCTCCCCCCCAGAATGTCCCCCTGTGACCTTCTCCCCCCACTGTGTTCCCCTGTGCCCTCCCACAGTGTCCCCTGTCCCCACTGCATCACTCTCTTTCCTCATCGCACTGCATCCCTCTCTATCTGTCTCCAGAGTCCCTCTCAGTCCTCAACACACTCCGTCCCTCTCTGTCCTCATCGCACTTCATCCCTCTCTGTCTGTCTCCAGCATCCCTCTCTGTCCCCGGCGTCCCTCTTTGTCCTCATTGCACTGCTTCCCTCTTTGTCTGTCCCCAGCTACCCTCTCTGTTCCCATCGCACTTCGTCCCTCTCTGTTCCCATTGCACTTCGTCCCTCTCTGTCCTCATCACACTGTGTCCCTCTCTGTCCTCATCACACGGCATCCCTCTCTGTCCTCATCACACAGTGTCCCTTTTTGTCCTCATCACACGGCGTCCCTCTCTGTCCTCATCACATGGCGTCCCTCTCTGTCCTCATCACAAGGCGTCCCTCTCTGTTCTCATCGCACTTCGTCCCTCTCTGTCTGTCTCCAGCATCCCTCTTTGTCCTCATTGCACTGCATCCCTCTCTTTCTGTCCCCAGCTACCCTCTCTGTGCTCATCACACTGCGTCCCTCTCTGTCCTCATCGCACTTCATCCCTCTCTGTCCTCATCACAAGGCGTCCCTCTCTGTTCTCATCGCTCTTCGTCCCTCTCTGTCTGTCTCCAGCATCCCTCTTTGTCCTCATTGCACTGCATCCCTCTCTTTCTGTCCCCAGCTACCCTCTCTGTGCTCATCACACTGCGTCCCTCTCTGTCCTCATCACACTGCGTCCCTCTGTGTCCTCATCACACTGCGTGCCTCTCTGTCCTCATCACACTGCGTCCCTCTCTTTTCTCATCACACTGTGTCCCTATCTGTTCTCATCGCACTTCATTCCTCTCTGTCAGTCCTCAGCATCCTTCTCTGTCCCTGGTGTCCACCTCTGTCCTCATCGCACTTCATCCCTCTTTGTCACCGGCAGAGTGGAGCGGCATTGATAAGACTGTACTGTTGGGCAGAAAAGAGAAACTGCCGCTCCAGGTGAGCGCACCTCGGTGATCAGTATCCACTCAAAACCAGGTGGGTGCCGGCAATGCACGGAGCATGAATGGAAGAAAAAATGTTATGGACAGCCGCACTCCAATGGATGTTGAAAAAATAGTTAATAGCCTTTAAATAAGGTAAAGGAAAAACACTACAAGAAAAAACAGCAAATGGTGGGATAATACAGCTGACGCGTTTCACATTGATGAACAATGCTTAGTCACAGCTATGACTAAGCATTGTTCATCAATGTAAAACGTGTCAGCTGTATTATCCTACCATTTGCTGTGTTTTCTTGTAGTGTTTTTTTCTTTACCTTATTAAAAGGCTATTAACTATTTTTTCAACATCCATTGGAGTGCGGCTGTCCATAAAATTTTTTCTTTCATTTACTGAACTGTTGGGCACTGATGAGGCAGCAGTCTTAAGCTGCACTGATATGCTGTACGTATGGGCACTACTGAGGTTGCACTGATGGGCACTGATAAGCTTTCTGTTGATTATGTTCAAAAGTTGTTGTTAATATTTATTTTTTTAACTCAATTTTTCATAAAACATTTAACAGTGGTGAGGCACTGTCCGAATACCCCTGATGTTCCCCCACCCTCTCCCCCACACCCTTCCCTTCCAGATCCCTTCCCGGACCAGCCCCCTCCCTACCATTAATCATCCCACTAACCGTGTACTGCTTCTGAACGAGACCCCATCTGGACTGTCACATCCTATATATCGAATTGACCATCACCAATCCCCATAGCTCCCCTACACACTTACCGCCCCCCTAGGATTGCTCAACCCCATTTTCACTGCCGGACATATTTCCTCATTTCCCCAATCTACCCTCACAAATAATCTGACACACCCTTTTGTTATGTGCACTATCTCCCATCCTCGGCCCCGGCTATTCATACCCTTTTTCATACCCTGAAAGGTTAAAATGTTATATATTATTGCCCCTAGATGGTACACTTGTTTAGACTTTGCTCTTTTTAAAGCCTATACGGTTATGCCCGATTGTTAACCTTGTAATGTTATTTCTATTTACTGTTGTTAAGATAATGCGGCTGCGCCCGCGATTCTGCACCTGGACTTCAATGTACTTGAGGTTACTACATTGTATTTTGAGTATAATAATAATAAAACTTTTGAAAAAAAAAAAAAAAAAAAACATTTAACAGTGTCATTTCATGAGATAATTTACAAGAACATGTTTAGGGGCAGAGCATGGTAGGGGTTTATTCAAATTAGGGGGTGCATGAGTTTAGTCCAGCCTAGGGCAGCACATAACCTAAATACACTACTCACTGGCACAGGTTCTTTATATCACATTATTTCAGCCTTTTTAGCATGAAGTGATGCTACTAATACAAAAGGTGGTGGACGTGTCCCTTCCGCTTGGTCCCTTAAATGAATTTCCTATATTTTATTAGCTGCCAAAAGGCTTATTCCATTGTGCTGGTTATCTAACACTTCTCCTCCGTGGATAAGATTTCTGAACCCGGTAGCTGAGATTCGGAGGATGGAATACTTAACAGCCTCTGTACATGACGTCATTCCCCAATTTGATAAAGCCTGGGAACCTTGGGACCGATCGGAATATGGGACCCCTTTGCCAATTATCGCATCATAAATGGAATTAACATTGTATTAACCTTGGTTGTCTCTCCCCTCCCCCCCCTTGTTTCTATGTATGCGATTTGGTACCTTTCTGAGTCTCCTGTTCCGCCTCATATACCCATTACAGAAATCCTCTTACTTTTACGAAGTTCTCTGTTTTTTGATTCCTACTACTTACCTATGAGTTGTTTTTATAAGTTGTGCAGATCACTCTTGTGCTCTGTATTTATGGACATTGTTTATTTGTATCTCCCTCTTTTTTATTTTTTATATCATTATGATTTCGATATTTGTACATTCTGTAAAAATGTCTTATTTGTTCTTTAAAAACCCAATAAAAATACATACCTTCTGGTTTCCCTTGCCTAGGCAAATTATATTATACATCCCAGGAGTCTTCAGGAAGGGAGGAGAGGAGGAGGCGTTTTCTCAGCTAAGCACACTATCCTGCATGTATGCTTGAGCTAAATTCAGATGGTTTCCAGGAAGTAAACGCTACATGAATCATTTGCTCTTACTCAAGATGGCCATGGCTAGAAATCCTAGGGGATTGTTCTTTAACCACTACCCTACAGCTGTACGACTTTGTACGGCCGAAGGGATGTCCTGAATCTCTGACTGGCCGTGTTTTTACAGCCTGCGCTTCGCCAGGCCACTGGGGGGCGCACGAGCGCCACCGCATCGCTGACATGCCGATGCGTGTGCCTGGCGGCCGTGATGTCCGTCAGGGGAGAGAGGAGACCGATCTGTGTCCCTTGTACATATGGACACAGCCTCGGTCACCTCCCCCAGTCACCCCCCTCCCCCCACAGTTAGAACACAATTTAGGGTACACATTAACCCCTTCCTCACCCCCAAGTGTTAACCCCTTCAATGCCAGTCACATTTATACAGTAATTAGTGCATATTTATAGCACTGATCGCTGTATAAATGTGAATGGCGCCAAAAATGTGTCAAAAGTGTCCGATGTCTCCGCCATAATGTCGCAGTCATGAAAAAAATGCTGATAGTAGTAGTAGTAAAAAAAATAAAATAATAAAAAATAATAATTCTGTCCCCTATTTTGTAAGAGCATTAACTTTTGTGCAAACCAGACGCTTATTGCGATTATTTATTTTTTTACCAAAAATATGCAGAAGAATACGTATCGCCTAAACTGAGAAAAAAACGTTTTTTTTAAAAAAAATTGGCTATTTATTACAGCAACAAGTAAAAAATATATTTTTTTTTTCAAAATTGTCGCTCTATTTTTGTTTATAGCGCAAAAATAAAAACCGCAGAGGCGATCAAATACCACCAAAAGAAAGCTCTATTTGCGGGGAAAAAAGGACGCCAATTTTGTTTGGGAGCCACGTTGCACGACCGCGCAATTGTCAGTTAAAGTCAGGGATCCTCAAACTACGGCCCTCCAGCTGTTGCGGAACTACACATCCCATGAGGCATTGTAAAACTCTGACATTCACAGGCATGACTAGGCATGATGGGAATTGTAGTTCCTGAACAACTGGAGGGCCATTATTTGAAGACCCATGGTTAAAGTGATGCAGTGCCACAAGCTGAAATTTCACCTGGTCAGGAAGGGGTATATGTGCCCAATAAGGAAGTGGTTAAAGAGATTTCTCAAAAAATAAAGCATAGAGACATGGATAGATAGGGGAGTTTTCTTTAAATATTAAAAATGAATTAAATGTTGTTTTTGGATTATGGTGCTCAGATGTAGCGAATATTGGCTCTAGTATGTGTATGTATGAATGTGAGCTAGGGACCATATATTGTAATCTCCTTGAAGGCAGGGACTGATCTGAATGTACAATAAGAACTAGATTCAGGTAGACTGAATGGCCGCCGGGATGCGCATCCCGGCGCCTGATTCATAGAATCAGATACGCCGGGATTGAGCTAAGATACGAGCGGCGTAAGTCTCTTACTCCGTCGTATCTTATTTGCATATTTACGCTGGCCGCTAGGTGGCGCTTCCGTCGATTTACGCATTGAATATGTAAATTAGGTAGATACATGATTCACGAATGTACGCTCGCCTGTCGCATTAAGGTACCCCGTTTACGTAAGGCCTTTTTCAGGCATAAAGATAAACCACCAAAAAGATGGCGCAGCCAATGTTAAGTATGGACGTCAGGACAGCCGCCGTATTGTACGTCGTTTGCGTAAGCCGATTCAGAATGGGGCTGGGCGTAAGTTACGTTCACGTCGCTTTCATTGACTATTTGCGACGTGATTTGGAGCATGCGCACTGGGATACGTCCACGTCCGGCGCATGCGCAGTTTGTTCGGGGCGTCATTTACGTCGGAGCTACGGCTCTATGGAATCGTCTCCCTGCTTCCATTCGGTCCTTCCCTTCTATTATGGCCTTTCGTAAAAAGATTAAAAACCTGGCTTTTCGAGAAAAAGCAGGTTGAGTTATGTTAGTTCTCCCTGTTGATCTGTCTCTTGGTTTTTCTTGCTCTTCTCTTTTTCTCTCTCTCTCCCCGATTTGATTTACCTATTTTTGTTATGTCTTCTGCGCTTAGACACTGCCCTAACGGGTCAGTATTTGGCGCACTATAAATCCATTAAATCAATTAATCAATAACAACCTAATACACCCAGACCAAGCGGGATTTATTCTGTCTACATCTACAACCATGAACTTAAGATGTTTGTTCCTGATACTGTCAAGTGGATATTTTTCTGGCTTAGTTAAAAAAAATGGATTCCAAAAAAATTCACTTTGTCGGATTTAAACCCAATATTCATCCCCCACAGCTCATGTGCAGTTTAATAGTGAAAAATATAAACAAAAAGAGTTTAATAGTAGCTTGGTCCAATTAATTAACTCTGGGCAGATGCAGAAGACATAGGGCCAGATTCAGGTAGATGGGCGTAAAAATCGGCGGGCATAGCGTATCCCATCTACGATACGTCTCCGCAACTTTTACGGGCAAGTGCTGTATTCACAAAGCACTTGCTCTGTAAGTGGCGGCGGCGTAGCGTAAATGGGCCGGCGTATACCCACGTAATTCAAATAGGGAAGGTAGGGGGCGTGTTGTATGTAAACGAATCGTGACCCGACGTAATCAACGCACCGAACGAACTGCGCATGCCCTGGCCGTGAACGTAGCCCAGTGCGCATGCTCCAAATCACGTCGCAAATAGTCAATGAAAACGACGTGAACGTAACTTACGCAAAGCCCTATTGGTGAACGTGTTACGCAAACGACGTAAACAACGGAAAAATATACGCCGGCCCGTCGTTCATACTTAACATTACGTACGCCTCATATAGCAGGGGTAACTTTACGCTGGACTTACGTTTACGCAAACGACGTAAAAAAATACGACGGGCCGCAACTACGTTCGTAAATCGGCGTATCTAGCTCATTAGCATATTCAACGTGTAAATCGACGGGAACGCCACCTAGCGGCCAGCGTAAAAATGCAACTTAGATACAATGGCGTAAGTGACTTACGCCAGTCGGATCTAAGGCAAATCTATGCATAACTGATTCTAAGAATCAGGCGCATAGATAGGACGCCTCACACACAGACATACGACGGCGTATCTGGAGATACGCCGTCGTATCTCCTTTCTGAATCTAGCCCACAGGTGTCCAATATTGCCCCTGCTATTTGCCTTCGAAAAAGAACCATGCCATATCCGGGGTGTGTCACGTTCCCTGGGCACCTCCTGAAAGGGGCATCATGCCACTCTGCATGGGGAAGGGTGCAAAGTAGGCATAAGCTTCAGATGCGGACACAACCCATGTTCAGTTTACATTTTGCCCGCTAGGATTTTGCTGAATGGCAGAAATAAATAGGGTTCGACCCAGAACCTCTGGCTGCAGTGGGAAAATCATATTTTGTAGCAGTATTAGTATCAATATGGGGGATGTCCTCAAAATAAATGAATTATGAAAAAACGGTTGCAATATGCAGACCTGATCCCCAGTATTACACAGACTTTTCATCAAATTAGGTTTGTACCTGTCTCCAACCCAGTCCGCTGGCTGACATTAAATAATACAGATGTAAAGAAGTAAGAGGGAAATATATTATTTTATTAATCTTTGTGCAATACAAGAAAATAAACTCATCATTCGCAATGGCATTATATATATATATATATGTGCGTGTGTGTGTTTTAGAGTGTGTTCATTCTCATTTGTTTTCCCTAACTCCCTGCTGTTACTTATACACACGCACTACAATCCCATATTGGTTATTTTGTCTTATGTCCAACTTTATATACATGCAAATTTACCAACTATTAATTAATAATATTCTGAATACCCTTGCACCTTATACTGCTTGCAACACTACAATGGGCAATTATTTTGTCCCACATTTGTGTAAATAAGGTAATGACAAAAACAACTTTGATAAAATCTGATTCACACCTTCTGGTTTCAATTCTGTTCAAGAGATCTGGGGATCTAACTTTTAAAAGTTAAAAGTTTAAAAACTTACTTTTTCCAGCCTGAACACTTATGCCCTGTACACACGATCGGTTCGTCTGATGAAAACGGTCAGATGGACCGTTTTCATTAACAAACCGATCGTGTGTGGGCCCCATCGTTTTTTTTTTCCTATCGGTGAAAAAAAATAGAACCTGTTTTAAAATGTTATGATGGTTAAAAAAAACTATAGAAAAAAATGATCATCTGTGGGGAAATCCATCGGTCAAAAATCCACGCATGCTCAGAATCAAGTCGACGCATGCTCGGAAGCATTGAACTTAATTTTTCTCTGCACGGCGTCGTGTTTTTACGTCACCGCGTTGGACACGATCGGATTTTTAACTGATGGTGTGTAGGCAAGGCTGATGAAAGTCAGCTTCATTGAATATCTGATGAAAAAAATCCATCGATCCGTTTTCATTGGATGAACCAATCGTGTGTACGTGGCATAAGAAAGTAGCTAAACCAGAGAGTCTACTTAACAGCCAGGCAACTAACATTTTTCAAAAGGTGATCACTTGGTATTTCTGCCATGATATGTTTACAGAATAAATTTAGAATTAGAAAATGGTGAGCACAGATGGGTGCGCATGCTCCAGCTCACGTCGGAAAACGTGAATTAAACCGACGTGAGCGTCGTTTACGTAAATCCCTATTCGCGAACGACTTAGTAAAACGACGTAAACAACGCAAAAAGACGACGTTGACCCGACGCCATACTTAACATGGCATATGACGGAACTTTGTAAGGTTACCCCTCATTTAGCAGGGGTAACCTTACGCTTACGGAAACGGCCTAAATGACGACTGGGCGGCGTAAAAACATTCGGGAATCGGCGTATTAGGCTCATTTGCATAGGCAAATTAGAAATCAACGTAAAGGCCACCTAGCGGCCAGCGAAGTCATTACATCTACGATCCAACGGTGTAAGTGTTCTACACCTGTCGGATCTTCACTGTATCTATGCGTAAGTATTTCTAGGAATCACACGCATAGATACCCAGTAAAAAAAAACAAAGATACGACGGTGTTACCCCTGCATTATGAGGCGCAGCCCATGTTAAGTATGGACGACGGAACAGCGTCAAATTGTACATAGTTTACGTCGTTTGCGTAAGTCGTTCGGGAATGGGGCTGGGCGTAAGTTATGTTCACGTCGATATCAATGAATATTTCCGACGTGATTTTGGAGCATGCGCACTGGGATACGTCCACGGCCGGCGCATGCGCAGTTCGTTCGCCGCGTCATTTACGTGGGGTCACGATTAGTTTACATACAACACACCCACTACCAGCCTACTTTGAATTATGTGGGCTTACGCCTGCACATTTACACTACGCCGCCGTAACTTTGGGCGCAAGTTCTCTGTGAATACGGCACCTGCCTCTCAAAGTTACGGCGGCGTAGTGTAAATGAGATACGCTACGCGTATTCTTTCTGAATCTGGCCCATAATCTCTTTGTAATTTGACTGAGTGCTCATGTAAGACATAAGTCATAGCGTGAAGAAAAGCAAATCATTTAAGAATTTTTTGAATAAAGAAAAATGTACTAATTTAACTTATACAAGAATTTCAGACTTTTAGAAAAGTTGTGGTGGAGACGGTGAATAATTCTTCTCTTTAGTTTCTCTTTAGTCTTCTCTTTAGTTTATTTTCTTCAGTGGGTAGAATATATTATATCCAACTCTGAAAAAGAAGATTATTTTCTGGTAAGTAGTTAATTTGTGAATTAAAATTCTATATTTTATATGTGAAAATCTGCTACATGTAAGGCATACAAGGGTAGGTAATAAGAGAGAACAATGCCCACGCTAACTTACAATAATAACTTACAATACTCAGGAAAATGGGGTGAAAGTAGGATCTCAAACTGACTTTCTTTCTTCAGCATTATTTTTGAGGCTGCTACTTGAATTGGAAGCACTGGCGTAGCGAGGGGGGGACAGGGGGGGCCGTCGCACTGGGCGAAATATTGGGGGGGGCAAAATCCCGTGCCGTTTGTGTCAGGTTTGTTTCACTGTGTCACGGGACAGCCGCCATGTTTTGCCAGCTGGGGCCCTGTGATTGGAAGAATGTGGTCATGTGCTCCGGCTGGGGCTGGCCAGTCCTTGAACGCGGGCGCTGCATGCGCGAAGTATGCTCTCCTGTAAGCCGCCGCCGTCTTATCCTCCACCCTTCCTCCCTCCCTGACCGGATCTGGAAATGCGGAGAGCCTTCATCTGGGATCGGGAAGTGGAACTCGCGATGGACAACAAAAAATGAGTGAGCCTGTGAAGGAGGCAAAGCAACCGCCAGTCAGCAGCAGACAGTTAGGGAGAGGAGAGTCACGCAATGTGTTAATGCACACTGCACAGATAGTACATACACAGACCAACAGACCAATCGTTACATGCCAAAAGCCCCCTCCAGCCCCCCCCCCCCCCCGGAATCAGATTAGTGATTTACTTGCTTCATGGTGTTATCCCTCAGGGCTTTCCTTTCAGCATGTAAGGGGTTAAATGATGAGACCTGCTAGGTATTTGGCATGTCGAAAGTGATGCATTATATAGCAGGATTCATCATTTAACCCCTTACATGCTGAAAGCCCTGAGGGATACATCCATGAAGCTCAGTAAATTATTAATCCGATTCCTGAGGGGGGGGGGGCTTGGAGGGGTCTTTTGGCATGTAATTGAGGTGTTACTCATGCACTTGGAAGGTAAAAAGTATTCTCATGGTACAGTATGTTAACTCAAATAAATTTAATATAATAATTATTGCACTTACAAGAGCGATGTTGGTATATCAGCAAAACAGCAATCACATATGCGGTCATGTAAGGAGCTGCGGTGTCTCTATTAACTTCTCTCTACTCCCTATTGTCAATCCAGGAAAATTGTGATGACGTCCACACAGCTCCTTACATGACCGCATATGTGATTGCTCTTTTGCTGATATACCAACATCGCTCTTGTAAGGGCAATAATTATTATATTACATTTATTTGAGTTAACATACTGTACCATGAGAATACTTTTTACCTTCCATGACCATAACACCTCAATTACAATTTGCTGTTTCCGGATACCACTTTATGAGATTGAGATTCTGCAATAGATTTTCCTTTCTCACAGTTTTTTTCACTTGTTGATATTTTTTTCATCTCATATGTTTATGTTATTGGTATCTTGCCCAGATATCTCAATTTTATGTGATTAGGTTCTGCAATATTTTTCCTCCTTCACAAATTTTTATGTCTTAATTTCATTTAATTGAAAATTTCTTAGACTCATATGAATTTAAGAAATTGGAAACTGCATTAGTTTTCCTTTTCCCCAATTTTTCACAATACACCTATTGACATTCATTTATTTATTCATTTAGCACTGTACCCCATTTTACATATCATCATATTTCAGTGTGCAGTGTAGTGGTGTACGGATTAGTGGTCAGTGTGCAGTGTGGGGGTTAGTGGTCAGTGTGCAGTGTAGTGGTGTAGGGGTTAGTGGTCAGTGTGCAGTGTAGTGGTGTAAGGGTTAGTGGTCAGTGTGCAGTGTAGTGGTGTAGGGGTTAGTGGTCAGTGTGCAGTGTAGTGGTGTAGGGGTTAGTGGTCAGTGTGCAGTGTAGTGGTGTAGAGGGGTTAGTGGTCAGTGTGCAGTGTAGTGGTGTAAGGGTTAGTGGTCAGTGTGCAGTGTAGTGGTGTACGGGTTAGTGGTCAGTGTGTAGTGTAGTGGTGTACGGGTTAGTGTTCAGTGTGTAGTGTAGTGGTGTGCGTGTTAGTGGTCAGTGTGCAGTGTAGTGGAAAGTCCGCAGGTTAGGGGGGGGGGGGCACAAATTTCTTGCCTTGCCCCGGGCGCTGACAACCCACGCTACGCCACTGATTGGAAGTAAACCCTCTGGGACAAGTTACACCTACAGGTAAGCCTAGATTAAGGCTTACCTGTAGGTGCTTGCAATATCTCAGAGACCTACATGGCCTCGGAGATATTTGCAATTTTCCAGAGCGACGACTTCAACGGTGCATGCGCCGTCTTGAAAGGGCACGCTGTGCCGTTTCAAGCCGGGGTCATGCTGTGAAAGAAAGCTCTAATGCGGACTCCGGCCAGTCAGAGAGCCGGAGTTTGTGGCCCCTGGAAGAAGAGGGGTGAAGATGCAGTGGCGGCACATCCATCAGGGTGCATGGGCGCCGCCCCCCAAAGCTATAGGCAAAAAAAAGGGTCCTTAAAAAAAAATTTAATGAAAAAAGTTCTTTAAATTCACTGTACTTGGGCACCAGCCCCAGTGAACTATGGGAGCGTCATGCCAATGCAATCCCATGATTGGAGACGAGACCCTACATTTGCAGAGTTTTGTGTTGCTTTGAGGCGCCAGGTAATAGCCCCAGCACTCTCATTGGATCACTCTTCTGGCTGTCTAGCTATCTGATCATTAGCACCCGCTGTAGGACTTGGGAGGTGCCTTCCCGGGCAGCCGTGTCACATTCACTTTCTGTTTCAGTGGAATGTCGGCTCCATGAGGCAAGGTAATGTGATCGGAATATGTCTTTCCTCCACATACCAAGGCTTACAGTAAGTGCCATTATTTCCTAGTTACAGGAACAATCTCCAGTAAGGAGATTGTGACAGTCACAGAGTATTTAGAGTCTGTATCTCACGCTGCCCCTTTAGGCAGTCTGATTTGGGTGTCTCTTCTACACATGCAGTAACTCATGGAATGACAGCTACCGTGTGGGACTCTGTAAAAAGAAGATGTGTGTGTTTCACAGCAACAGGTTGTTTTAAAATATGTCAAAAACGGGCATTCAGGCAGAGGAAGAAGCTACAACACATTACTGTATGGGAGGATAGAGAGAGAGAGAGGGAGAGAGAGAGAGAGAGAGAGAGAGTGAGCATGGTCTGTGGGTGAGGGTGAGAACATGCCAACTCCATCACATTACAGGATACTAATGTGAGTGCTGCTGGATCCCCTCCACCTCTGTATATAGTGTGCTGTGTTCTCTGTATGTATTGTGTACTGTGTGTTCTCTGTATGTATTGTATGTACTGTGTGTTCTCTGTATGTATTGTATGAATTATTATATTATTAATATTATACAGGATTTATATAACGCCAGCAGTTTACGCAGCGCTTTACAATATAAAAAGGGAGACAATACAGTTACAATGCAATAAAATACAAGAGGATTAAGAGGGCCCTGCTCAGAAGAGCTTACAATCTAATGTACTGTGTGTTCTCTGTATGTACTGTGTGTTATCTGTATGTATTGTATGTACTGTGTGTTCTCTGTATGTATTGTATGTACTGTGTGTTCTCTGTATGTACTGTGTGTTCTCTGTATGTATTGTATGTACTGTGTGTTCTCTGTATGTACTGTGTGTTCTCTGTATGTACTGTGTGTTCTCTGTATGTATTGTATGTACTGTGTGTTCTTTGTATGTATTGTGTGTTATCTGTATTGTATGTACTGTGTGTTCTCTGTATGTATTGTATGTACTGTGTGTTCTTTGTATGTATTGTATGTACGGTGTGTTCTGTGTATTTTCTGTGTATGCACGGTGTGTTCTGTGTATATACTGTGTGTTCTGTGTATGTTCTGTACGGTGTGTTCTGTGTATGTACGGTGTGTTCTGTTTATGTATGGTATGTTCTGTGTATGTACGGTGTGTTCTGTGTATGTATGGTATGTTCTGTGTATGTATGGTATGTTCTGTGTATGTACTGTGTGTTCTGTGTATGCATGGTGTGTTCTGTGTATGTTCTGTGTATGTACTGTGTGTTCTGTGTATGTACGGTATGTTCTGTGTATGTACGGTATGTTCTGTGTATGCACAGTATGTTCTGTGTATGTTCTGTGTGTTCTGTGTATGCACGGTATGTTCTGTGTTCTGTGCGATGCATAGTAGCCCATTATGCTTTAACTTTGCAGGGAAAGCCTTTTTTGTATGCAAACTGATGTGGAGAGTTTTGTTCATACTAAAATAACTACAACTAAAACAAAATAGTAATAAAAACAACCGGTTAGTTAGCCAGACTGTGGAATGCCTTATGTTAGTAGTGCAAATCCATGTTACCAAGCAAGCCTCCATACCTTGTTTGCGCCCAGTTATTCTGAATATCCTGAGTCTCTGATCGCAAAAGCCAGGAGGTTTTAAGAACTTTCTGCCCAGACTTTTCCAAGAAACACTGTCCTGTGAACACTGTAATAGAATCTGTAAAGGAACAGACTTGTGATTAAAAAAAAAAAAGAAAAATTGTAATAAAATAAATAATGAAGGTAATGCAATGTGTCAATGTGTGAGACCGGATTAACAGCCAGCATTCATTTTGGCTTTCTTTGTTCAACACATCATGAGGAGAAGTGACCTAGACTGACATGTTATTGTAGCGTTCAGGACTGCCATATCCACTACCAGATTTTGTGGATTTGGGGGAACTTGTTAAAGGGCACTTCCAGATTCCCCCTGCCCACAGATTTTCCCTATCAACATGGGGACAAGGTGCCTTGGGGGGTAGCACCCCCCTCCCTATTCATAGTACCTCTACTCATTCACCAAAAAGTACTAAAAGAGTTAATAAAAACACACCAGTGTCTGACAAATCCAAAACAAAAAAAAAAACAGCTGCCCACTAAACGCAGACTGACAGGTAAACATAGGGGCGGGGTTTTCTTGTGAAAAAAAAAACATAGGGGCGGGGTTACCTGGTGATGTAACTGAGTGACCCCACTCCCATGTGTATCTCTCAGGCAGCATTATTTTTTAATAAGGCAAATTGGAATATTTGTTATAGCAAAAAGTAAAAAACTATTGTGTTTTTTTCTAAATTGTTGCTCTTTTTTTGTTTATAGCGCAAAAAATAAAAACCGCAGAGATGATCAAATACCTCCAAAAGAAAGCTCTATTTGTGGGGAAACAAAGACATACATTTTGTTTGGGAGACACGTCGCACGACTGCGCAATTGTCATTAAAAGTGTGACAGTGCCGTAAGCTGAAATTTCGCCTGGGCAGGAAGGGGGTATATGTGCCCAGTAAGCAAGTGGTTAAAATTTAAACAATATTTGCTTTTTTTTTTTCTAGCATGCCATGGAGAACACCCACCCGACCGGCAGTATGCCGGTGTTTTTTTTTTTTTTCCCGTACATACCTTTTTAAGGGCTCTCTTGCCCTCCGGCGATCCCGCAGTACTGGGCGTTTACAATCACAGGCTGTGATTGACGTCCCTCAGCCCGGCGCATACAGCGCGTCACGAGATGCTGAAGGAACCCGAACGTCGGTGCGCAGGCGCAGTATAGGGCCGCACCGACGTTCGGGTTCCTTCGGCATCACGTGACGCGTTGTATGCGCCGGGCTGAGGGGACGTCAATCACAGCCGCCGGATCGGAAGAGAGCCCGTAAAAAGGTATCTACAGAAAAAAAAAAAGGGTGAACCTCCACTTTAAGCCCAGGTTCACACTGAGCTGTGGGAATGAAACCCTGTGAGTTCAGCTGAACTCGCAGGATTTCATTCCCGCATGTCAGTCCTGATTTTGGCAGCAATTTCACTGACATCTGTGTGGGTTTTTGCACAGATGTCAAGGGAAAAACGCACACCAAAATGGCAAAAAGTAGTACAGTCACTACTTGTACTGGTTGTACATGATTAATATTAATAAATAATTAATATATTTTGTTTGTGGCATAATTTGCTCTGTAAGACCCATTTCACAATGAGGCACTTTGCAGGCGCTATAAACGCTAAAAATAACGCCTGCAAAGCGCCCTGAATGAGCGGCTCCATTCACTCCAGTCTGAAAGTCAGAAGGCTTTCACACTGGAGCTGTGCACTGGCAGGATGTCAAAAAAGTCCTGCCAGTAGCTTCTTTGCAGCGCATTAGGAGCGGTGAATACACCGCTCCTAAAGCGCCCCTGCCCACTGAAATCAATGGGCAGCGCCGCCGAACCACCGCCAAAGCGTCGCTGGAGCAGTGCTTTGCGGGCACTTTTAAGCGTTTTTCGGCCACTAGTGGGGGTTAAAAGCATCACGAAAAAACAGAAAATTGTACCATACTTACCGTAATTTTCTTTTCCTGGTGCCTATCCATGGCAACATACCTGTGACAAGCTCCGCCTTGGCTCCTCCCTCAGGACTAGTGAATATTATAAAAGAGTTGGTTAGCACAGCCCCCACATTCTCCGTAATATAGAATACCGAGGGTGGGATTGTATGTTGCCATGGATAGGCACCAGGAAAAGAAAATTACGGTAAGTATGGTACAATTTTCTGTTTTCCTGGTGCCTCCATGGCAACATACCTGTGACAAATAACTAGCTGAGATGGGTGGGATGATGCTTAGAGGTTTATTAAAGAGTTTATTATCATCATTTAAAGAAGAAGCACAGTCCTATTAACCGCCTGTCTGCCGGACTCCACCGATGAAGAGAGCTCCACTCGGTGCATTTTCTCGAAACGTATGTTGGGACGCCCCCGTCATTGCCCTGCAAATAGCTTCAATTGACACACTCGCTCTTGCTGCCCAAGAGGCAGAGACGGTTCTGGTGGAGTGCGCCCAGGCTACCAAAGTGGATCGCAGTCTTTTTGCCCCGTACACCTTGTGGACGAGCCACAAAGCAATTGTTCTTGCTGACGCCTCCCTGCCTTTGTTTTCCGACCTAGGGGATTACAAACAACCTGGTAGAGTCCCTGAAGGATGCCGTAGCCTGCGGATGGTAGACAAAGAAAACAAGGATGCGCCCAATCTAAGTGCAGTAACGTTTTAATGGGAAGTAGTCTGCGGATGGTATCTGAAAGTGGAGGCAATGTTCAGCTCGTGAAGAGAACCTGAGTCCTGTCTTGAAAATGTTGGAGGCGTCCAAGTTTTTGACATGTTTGAGGATGCTATGACCTTGGGGCTAGATCCCCGTACAGTTCCGAGTTCCACTCTGTCAGGATAGAATATGATATAATTATAATCCGCTCCTAAAGCTAGGAGTTCTGGAAACATGTCTGCCAGAGATTATGGCTATGAAGAAGGATAGCTGCATGGTTAGATTCCAAAGCAATGCTGACTCCGAAGAGGCAAGAGGTGGATTGGCTAAGGACTCTATGATGATAGCAAGGTCCCGAGTGGAAAAGATTGTTTAGTTGCTGGTCCGAACTTTGACGGCTTTGAAAAATTGGATTGTTAATGAATCCTCTGTTCATTTTAACTGGTTGCTGCTGAAATTGTCGCTACCTGCACCCTTAGTGTATTCAAGTAAGACCTAGGTGTAAGCCTGCCTGCAAGCATTCAGAATTTGAGAGGATGATGGAGAATCTGTAACGCAGCTTCTGCAGATCATGAAGGCCCAGAACTTGTTCCGCACCTTGTTTGTGGTTGCACCGGATGGACTCGAGTCCCTTCCCAACCCTATCACCAACGCAACCATGCAAGTCTATCATATAAACTGTTTGTGGATGGCTTTCTTGCCCTGAGCGGGGTTGCGATAACTTTGTTGGGACACCATAGGGATTGGAACCTTTCCCTTTCATCTGTCAGATGTGAAGGTCCAACCTGTGGGGAATTGGATGGGTGCGACGTACCTATGATGGGAGAAAGGTATTATTGGAACCCTGACTGAAGGCTGGGTATTTAGGTACATTGTTGTAGGAAACCAAGGATGTCTTGGCCAGTGCGGTAGGACTGCTATCACCGTCATGGTTTCTACCATGAGGCTTCACAGGCGCTTTGTAATGAGAGGCCCTTGGAGAGAAGGCATAGACTCGATTGCAGAGATCGCATCTACTGCTTCCGCTTGGGGATGAGGAGGCCTCGTGACGAACTTTGAAATCTTGGAATTGAATGCTGTTGCAAATAGGTCCGGCACGAGGGGACCCACTGGTCCACTATGTAGTTGAAATCTTTGGTGCAGAAACCATTCTTTGGAATCAACGAACCCTTGAGATAGGTGGATGGCTCTTGAGTTGAGATGACTGGGCAGATAGGCTGCTTTTAGGTCTTTAGATTCCTTTCCGCCCAAAGGAATATTGTTTCCACTTCCCTCAGCAGGTCCTGCTGTTCGTTCCTTTTTGTCGATGTCTATAAGACACTGCAGCCCTGGATTGCCTGTACCTCGAATTTCGATATTCGATACCAGGCATGTTGTATGGAAGGACCATCTTCCCTGACCTGAGGTCTGGATTTAGTGTGAGCCCCCACTGGCTGCACTGGTATCGGTAGTGGTTGTGATCCAGTTGACATGTCCTGATGTGATGTGATTTCCTAAGTGTGCATTTCTCCATCCACCAATGTAGACTCCTGGGCATCAGGGTCGTCAGGTGTATGGGTTGAGATAGATACGGTCTGTTCTGCCGCCTCAAAAACTCTGGCTGGAAATGTTTTGAATGCCAATACCATAGTGATGCATGACGACATCTGACCTATTAGGCTCAGACAGTTCAATGCCCACAGGTAGGATGCCACACTGACTCCCTTCATCTGTCGAATAGTGGACTTTACCTTTGGGGCGGGAAGTATACTGTAATGTTCTGTTCCACTAATTGGGCTGGATTCTTCACCAGGGGACGAAGGTCACCCCTGTAGTGGTATACTTCAGAGTCCTAATTCTCTTAGAGGGGCTATGATAGCAATTAGGATCTTCGTAAAGACTTTTGGTGATGTGCAAAGGCCGAATGGGAAGGCTCAAAATTGAAGATGTACATGTCCCACTGCAAACCTTGGATATTTCTGGAGAGGAGGTAGTACAGGTACATGCAGGTAAGCATCCTGCAAGTCTATTGATAACATCCGATGCCTCGGTTGGAATAAACGAACAATCGTTTGTAGCGAAACCATTTAGAATTTCCTAGGAAGATTTTAGGGAGTTAGACTCTTCAGGTCTATCAAGGGTCTCGAACCTTCGTTTCTCTTGGGAACTAGAAACGGGGTGGAGTAAAATCTTTCTGATAGAGGTACTGGAACCACTGCTTTCTGTTCCTGCACAGGAGGAAAGAAATCGCTGTAGTGCTTCTGATTTTCTGGGGAACCTCGACACCCTTGTCGGAAAAAAAAAGTTGTATTTATTTATTTATTTTGGAGGGGGAGTCTAGAAGTCACCATTTTTAACTGTGAAGACTACCCACGGATCCCTGCACCTTGTACCCAGATCCTCACGAAGTACTTGAGTCTGGCCCCCCTTGGGATGAAAAAAGGATTTAGCAGAATCCTGTGGGGGGGTAGGCATGAGCTTCCGTATACGGGTCTTGAGAAAGGTGGATTGCTTGCTTCTCTAGCTTTGCCTACAGCCTTTCTTCTGTCTGGACTGTCTGTGGTCCTTGGAGTATAAAAGACTTGGTGCGAATGACCTGGAGCACCTGGGTCGTCTGTTTTGGGGTAACAGGCCTAATTTCCCGCCATTGATGCGAGAGATGGCCTTATCCAATTTCTCCCCAAACAAGGCTTTCCCGTCAGAAGATATCTTGCACCGTCTCTGTTTTGAGGCAATATCTGTTAACTATGGTTCCAGTCACAAGGCCCGTCTGGCCATAACTATGTGGAGCATTGACCCAGGGGAGCATAGAAATGAATCGATCGCGGCTTCACCAATAAGATCTGCTGAGAGCTCTAGCTCATCTAAGGCCCTGGTGATTTTCCCCTTGGGATATCCAGTTGGATTGCACACTCTATAACATCTGTCCAGGCGTATAGGGAGTTGAACATTGATGTCAGAGCCATCGCAGGCTTACAAGCGTTGCCCACCATCTGGTGGGAGATCAAGATCCAACCTTCTGCCGAAGTGAAGCCGAGTTTTCCATAAGCAATGTGACGTTCTTTGCCAACTTTACCACCGTTACACCGACTACTGGATGGCTTTAGAGCATTGCGGAAACGGCCTTTGAGGAGATATAGCTCTCCTATTCGAACAATGGAGAATTCTCTCCCCGTCCTCTTCCACTCTTTCTCAATGACATTCCTGATTTTGCCCATGAGGGAAAAGGAAATTTGGAGGAGAAAGGGGAAGCACGATTTAGACTTCTGTGTCAGTCTCTTCCCAGCCGATCGCTTGTTTTACCGCCTGCACATAAGGCTGGACCGTAGTGAAAACAAAACAAAGGACTCCAGGTCATCAGAGAGGTGCCCTGAGATAGCATTCTCTTCCTGATGCTTAAAGGAAGAGGCAGGTGTCGGGCGAGATTTCACTTGAAGATGGCCCGGGAATGGATGCCTCAGCCGATTACTCCAGAGTAGGAAATGCCGGTTGTTGCAGGGGCATTGTGGGGCCCAATTCCGCAAGGGAATTCTCTACTGTGTATTTAAGTAGGTCCACCATTTGCAGGCCTTGGCCCTGTGCCCAGTGGGCAACTCCGCCAGATCAGCTTATCTGGAAATGGGGTAGCTCCACGGGCCTGACATCTCGGAGATCTCGTCTTCAAAGAGCGTGAGTGACGGCGTTTATTTTCTGCCACTCCTATGATCTCCATGCCTGGACGACCCGTCTCTACTGGGACTAGAGTCGCCATAGTCCTCATGTCGCCTTGAGGTCCTCTTAGACGTCTTCTGGCGTACAGGGCTGAAAAAGGTAACAGCCTCAGTGCACTCTTTTTTTTTTTTTTTTTTTTAGATCTGTAAGCTTACCTGGACGTAGGTCCTTACCTCAACTGTAGAGTAGGATCTTTGTACAGGCGGCGAAGTGCTCATGCTGGGTGGTTTAGCAGAAGTAGCAGCCAAGAAAAAAATAGAGAAGTGATCAGATCCTAAATTGGCTAAGGGGAGTTTATCTTTGAATAAATGGTGCGATTTTATTTATTATTATTATTATTATTTTTTTTTTTTTTTTTTTTTTATAAATTCCCGAAAAACACAAATATATATTTTAATTTTATTTGTGTATTCATCCTTTTTAATATTGTTAAAATTTCAATTTAACCTATATTTCTTTTTCTTTTATATTTAAGTACACATATCCACCTGAAAAAAAGAAATATATATATTTTTACCTTTTACTTACCTGAAGAAA
Source organism: Rana kukunoris (assembly GCA_029574335.1). Classification (NCBI taxonomy): domain Eukaryota; kingdom Metazoa; phylum Chordata; class Amphibia; order Anura; family Ranidae; genus Rana; species Rana kukunoris. The sequence continues at coordinate 76,372 of JAJQKJ010000088.1, read as the reverse complement.
TGTGACCATTTCCCTGGAGCTTTCTGAATGTGTAGTTCCTCCTGCAGCCTCTGGGCGTCTCACTGAGGTCACTGGATGGATCAAGGGAAGCGAAGAGTGCCTCAGTCTTGTGCCTGACGTTCTGTGGGCGAAGGGCGTCACTCTGCCCTTATCCAAAATGGCCACTGCGACCTCCGGATCCACCGCGCATGCGCCGACCGACGGGACGAGAACCCGGAAGACGCGCACCGCAGGCGCATGCGCAGAATGCGACGAAAGACGCCGAAAGTAAATAAAACGCCGCCGCCGAGCGAGCGCGGCTCCTAAGGAGCTGGAAAGCTACAGGGGACTAGAAAGGTAAAGGGGGGGGGAAGACCAGAGTAAAGGAAAGTTTGGGGGAACCTGGAACAACAAACAAACAACAAAAAAAAAGAAACACAGGAATGGCTGCTACCTCTGTTGCCAAAACTGAGCAAATGCCTAAACAATCGTGCAGATAGAGCTCTTGGTTAAGAGACAAACTGCTTGTCCCAAAAGATCCTACAGAAGGGACTCCCTACCTTATAAGCGCGTTTAGCTGCCCAAGAGAAGGGACCGCGTCCGGGAGAGGCTTGAACCCGGACGGAAGCTGCCGAATGCAGGAGGTAAGGACAAACGACCATAATTCACTGCCATGAGGTATGAGGAAAGAAAGGAGAATGTGGGGGCTGTGCTAACCAACTCTTTTATAATATTCACTAGTCCTGAGGGAGGAGCCAAGGCGGAGCTTGTCACAGGTATGTTGCCATGGAGGCACCAGGAAAAAGAGTTTGAAAGCACTCTTAACTGCACTCTTAACTGAACAGCTACATAACCAGGTAGGTCAACACTTTTTCCTTATCTGTCAATTCTAGTACTCCTAAGGCTATTCAGACTCCAGCCCAGCCACACTATGCCATGTTTGTTTGCCCAGAACAGCTTGAGGTAAAAGTTTTTGATGTATTTACTATTTAGTAGTAATTAGTAGTGACAATAAAAATCAACTGGACTGGTAACTACGGTAACTACTGCTACCAATACTTGGTCCTGTTACTTCAATACATGCTATACATATCCCTCGCTGCTCGCTCAGCCTCCCATGAACAATTTGTACCTGCTGAAAATCTGCCTGAAGGACTCCACCATCGTTTTCCTCTCTCTCGCTCCTCCTCCTCTGTTTACAGAGAGACAACCCGTTCCCGCCCAAAGCTGGAGCCGAGCCTGGAGAGCAGATAAAATTATGCCGATCGGAGGCTGGCGGGCGGAGCATTAGGCTCCGCCTTCACTAGCTAAATACGTGCACGGTGCACAAGATATATGGCCAGCCAGCGATTGTTTCTCTTATGGGGGCGGCAGCGGCAGTCGCTCCCCACAGTATGCGGCATGCGCCCGCCGCCCATGAGAGTAATGACACAATAACAGTAACACACAGCAAGGCAGCCAGAAACAGGAAGTGGCCACAATAAGCTCAATCAGTGAGGTGGGAGGACGGGGGTTTTCGGGGGGGGGGGGGGCGCCGCCCCCCGCAAAGTGCTGCCCTAGGCCTATGTAGTTGCTGACATATTTTTTTACAACCAGTGAAGCTCTTCTTTAACAAAATAACATAAAGGAAATAAAACTTACTGGAAAAAAGCCACTTCACTGTAAATCCGAATGATGGAAGATCAGTCAATTGTTGATATCCAATTAGAGGCGATTCCACAATTGTTTTATTAGTGGAAGACACAGCTGTCAGATATTTGCCTAAAAATGTTCCATTTTTAAAGACCGTATCAATGGTCATGTTAGAGCCAAGCTCATTCTTCCAGTGACCAACCAGGTTGCACCATGTAACCTAAAGAGGAAAGAGGGAGTAAATCATTTGTGGTATTCAGAGGATTCAGAATCAGACTGCACCTGCCTACAAAAATGATTGCAATAAAAATAAAGTTCTAGGTAAAACTTCATTTTGGATAGCATGGGGAAGGGTTAGATCCTCTGTTAAGTTTAATTTTCAGTCCATGTCCCTGTTGGAGAGTTACCCCTCTCTCTTTTTGACTATAGTCATCAAGAACAAATATGAGGGGATATCCAAAATTCATTCATAAAACAGGAATTAACCACCTCAATACAGGGAACTTTCACCCCTTCGTGCCCAGACCATTTTCAGCTGTCACACTTTGAATGACAATTGCGTAGTCATGCAACACTGTACCCATATGACATTTTTATATTTTTTTCCCCACAAATAGAGCTTTCTTTCCAGACACAGTTCCGTTTCATGCACATTTTTTTCTGCATAAAATGCATGCACAGTGTTTTCCATGTATTCCAATGGTTCTAGTTCACACCATGCAGTTAGTTTCGGTGCAGAAACTGACTGGAGACTGACTGCATGGTGTGAACTAGAGCCATTGGAATACATGGAAAACACTGTGCATGCATTTTATGAAGAAAAAAAGCACACGGAACTGAGCGGAACTACGTCTGGTGTGAACTGGTCCTAAACAAAAGAAGAGGGACAAGTTTGAAAAAACACAATATTTTTTACTTTTTGCTATAAGAAATATCAATAAAAAAAATATGTTTTCCTTAGTTTAGGCCGATATGTTTTCTTCTACATTTTTTTGGTAAAAAAATTTGCATTGATTACTGTATAAATATGATGGGCAGAGAAGGGTTTAACACTAGGGGGCGATCAAGGGGTTAAATGTGTATCCTAGGGAGTGATTATAACTGTGGGCAGAGGGGACTGACTGAGGGAGGTGACCGATCGGTGTCACTATGTATAAGGGACACACCATCGGTCTCCTCTCCGTGACAGGACGTGGATCTGTGTGTTTTCACACACAGATCCACAGTCCTGCTCAGTTGCTGGGCAAATGTGGATGCCCAGCGGACATCGCGGCCGCCGGACACGGGAATCGGGTCCCCAGTGATGTGGCGTGTGCGCCCCCTAGTGGCTCGGGAAGGCGAAGATGTCATATGACGTTCGCCCAGAAAAGAGCCTCATCGTCCCGACATCATATGACAGCGGGTGGTAGGCTAGTGGTTAAAGTGGTTGTAAACCTCAGACATTAAATATGAACAAAGCATATCCCTCTAAAGTGTTTACTTCTCTCAATTAAGAGCACTACGTGTAATTTCTGTCTGCTGCTCCATTCCTCTGCTATCAGCATGAGTCGTCACTTCTGATCTGGGAGCTCCAGCTGATTGACAGACTCAGCTCTGTTTCTGTGAGCTTGGGGGGGGGGGGGGTATTGTCCCTTACCTCCAATCAGCTCACAGAGCTCTGCAGAGTGTAACTTTAGCTCTGCCCCTTTTTTTGGAACTCTGACAAATTTGATGAATTCAGCACCTTAACCACTTAAGACCCGGACCAAAATGCAGGTAAATGACCAGGCCCCTTTTTGCGATACGGCACTGCGTCACTTTAACTGACAATTGCGCGGTCGTGCGACATGGTTCCCAAACAAAATTTGCGTCCTTTTCTTCCCACAAATAGAGCTTTATTTTGGTGGTATTTGATCGCCTCTGCGATTTTTATTTTTTGCGCTATATACAAAAATAGAGCGACATTTTTGAAAAAAAATCAATATTTTTTACTTTTTGTTATAAAAAAAATCAAATAAACAAAATTTTAGTCAAACATTTAGGCCAACATTTGTTTAGCCACATTTAGTCTTTAGTAAAAAAAAATCGCAATAATTTTTAAGCTACCTAGCGGGAACAGCGACACTAATACAGCGATCAGAAAAATGATCACTTAGTGACGCTGGCAATAGGGAGTGAAAGGGTTAACTGCCTGCGTGTCCTGGTGTCAGTGTAGTGTTGTGCAGACTTACTGTGAGATGTGATCTCTCCTCAGCGGCGGGTGAAAATACCGCTGAGGGGAGAGATCACATCACTTCCCTCTTCCTGTGTTTACACAGGAGGAGGAAGTGCAGGGCGGGGGAGCGCGCGCATTGGCTGGGAGCGATCCGGAGGGGGCGGACAAAAACGAATAGCCGCCCCCTCATCCCGGATCGCTCGGCCAGCTACGGGGACCGCCGCATGTACCGGGGGGTCCCGATCGGACCCCCGACCCACGGCAAGGCACCAACGTATATATATACGTTGATGTGCCTGCCTGTGCCATTCTGCTGACGTAAATGTACATGCGGCGGTCCGCAAGAAGTTAAACAGATGTTGAGAAGAGAAGACTGTAGATAAACAGGCACAACTTATCAACTTATTTAGGAGGATTTTCTTCATCTCTGTGTAACATCTGAGGCCAATCACTTTACTGCGTATATGTTAGGGTTTACAACCACCTTAAAGCTGAACTCCAGCAAGATTGGGGCCTTAGCCAGTTGTTTACAGAACAGGTGTCCTCATTAGAGTTTTTCCCCTTTAAGCTTAACTCCAACTTTTACTACACTTTACATAGTCCTTTTGGGTCAAGCTGGTCCAAACAGACTACAATATGTCCCTTACTAACATGTGAGGCCACTGGATATACAGTATAAACTGTATGTAGCTGAAGCTGAAGCTGTACAGCATTCCGCACTGTGTTCCGGGTTTCAGCCGAGAATCCCTGTCTCATACCCGGAACACTTTAGAGTTCTGGGTATGATCAAAAAAAGTGATATATTCTAGCAGTGAATACAAAGCTTCCTCTGGTTAGCTGAGTTAGAGGTTGTGACATCATCAGTCTGCCTCTCTGACTCTGCCAATCAGAGGAAGCTGTGTTTATACCGCACATCCAGCGGCCTCACATGTTAGTGAGGGACATAGTTTGTTTGGGCCAGCTTGGCCCAAAATAAATATGTAAAGTGTAGCAAAAGTTGGAGTTAAGCTCAAAGGGGAAAAACTATGAGAACACCTGTTCTGTAAACAACTGGCTAAGGCACCATTCTTGTCCTGTGACTTGGGACTGCAAAGTCACATGACAAGTCGTAACCCATGATTTCCAATGAGTACCATTCATATCTGTGCAACTTCAAGTCACAGCTACTTCAAAGTAGTCCCTGCACTACTTTTGTCTGACTATAATGCGACTTGAGGTCCATAGACCTCAAGATTACACAGGCATTGCTCCACGGCACATAGAAGTCACATCAAAGTCACATGGTTACACAAGTGTGAATGGGGCCTAAGAGGGGAGGTCCCTTCACAAGCAAATTTTCTCTAACCTATTATTGTGTCCTTGGGACATGAAGGGAAATATCCTCAATTGAGCAAAAAAAGCAAAAAATAAGGAGACGAGGAGACAGTCCCTTCCCAAATCTACTTATTACTTTTCTAGGAGCCACCCACCCTCCAAAAGAAGAAAGCTGAAAAATATAATATAAAAAACCTTGAGAATTTCTATGTGTGGAAGCAGTGGTCTCTATGCAGTGCTCAAGCCCCTCACTGAGATGAACTTTGCTGGTTGCAGAGCTAGAGATCTGACTCAGCAGGGACATGTCAGACCACTGCAGAGAAATCACTGCTTCCACACTCTGCAGTATCGTGGCAGGGGAGAGTCTTGTCTACTCAAGCTGTAGCGGCTTTCTAAAGAAAACATATTGTGCACCTGCACCATCTCTTGTGTGGTGCTCCAGTGAGCGCTGAAGGAGCAGAATAGAGAGTGATGACTGACAGTCATTGCTCTCCGCTCAGTGCTGATCTAGAACTAAGCGTTCAAAGATTGTGCGTTCGCACAGTTCTGAGCTCAGAGGCAGCGGGGGACAGCTGCAACATCAGACTGAATTTGCAACATGTTGGTGAGCATAGATGCTTGTTTTTTGTATGATTCAATACTTCTCCTTTAAGAGATGTCTGCATAGATGGCAGCGCAACTGCAGGCAGATACAGACATATACAGAGAAGACAGTAATGGAAGATGTTTCTGCTATATATTTTTTGCTCCATAGATCATGTTCATTATTTGATTAAGCACTGCAATTATTTTATTTTATTTTGTAGGTGTATGTATATTAACCTAAATTGCGAGCTGCTCTTATTTAATCACTGGTGCTACCTTTTTTAGTTTTCACATGTATTATTAAACTTATAAAACCCTCTCAAAGTCACAGCCAAAGCAAATATAAGACAAATAAACAACTTCCTTGCGACTTTTCTGATTTTAACATTGCAGCTTATGGCACTCATTTTGCAAGCAAGACACACAAAAAAAGTAGTGCTGGAATTATTTTTTTGTCGCTGCCACTTGAGTCGCAGCAATTAAGACGGCACCCACTGAAATCAATTTGTTTTGGCACCCACTGAAATCAATTTGTTTTGACTGGTCATGTGACTTTCTGTGTCGCACATCACAGCAAGTCACATGAGAAGTTGCAGCAGTGCGGACCAGGGCTTATACTTCACGTTTCTTGGCTAGCAAATAAAATGTATCATCACCCCTACACTTTCCTACGTGTTTGTAAATTAATGTATTCATTATCAAATTAATGAGAAGAGCAGAGTAGCTTTATCATACACAGACAGAATATCAGCAATGCTAATATTTCAACATAGGAGGTAAAACTGAATACCCTTCTATAGTTTACCTTTTCACTGGTACAAAGAGTGAAGCTCAGCAGAGCCAGAGTGAGTACTGCAGGAATCTTCATCCTCATGGTGCCTCTTCAGGATCTGAGTTCCCCAGCTTAGCAGTGTTGTTGTATTTATACATATGGATGACTCATTATTTGAAGTTGTCACTTACCTTGCCAAATACTGTATGACGTATTGTAGGATGGTAACTTTATTTCTAAGGAAATGCCCAGAGTTTGCTAATCCATCACCATCCTCCTTTTTCTGAATTTCATAACTGCTCCACACATTTAAAAAAAAAAGTAAGACAACAACTAGCAGCATACTGTCATGCATTGAAGAAGTCATACATTCCAGGGATTAAAACATACCTAAAGACAAAACTTTTTTTTAAAGTTTTGGATAGAATGTAGAAGGATTATAATGCTTATACTTTTTACAGCTGTCTGTGCCCCCATTAAGGAGATTCACCCTCTCTTTTTGTCCTGTTTACCATTGTAGCGGTGTCAGCTTATGCTTTAGAGAGGATTATGCAGGAGTGTATGTAAAATAGACATTTGGTGCCCTCTGCTGACCAGAAGTGGGACGTCGGGCTCAAAGTTTTACTTTTTTCTGGAACAACCCAGGAAGGAGGGGAATGCCACTCCCAGGAACGCCCAGGGGAGCAAAGGATCTTGGGAACAGAAAAAAAGACCGGATGGCAGGTGTTTAACTCGCTCTCCAGCCTGGGACACAGACCTGTGAGGAACTGTTCCTGTGAGTGTGTGACTGAACTCCGGCCTACCTCGTGGAAAGCAGCCAGCGATGTCTGGGCAGCAGTAAAGAGTTTCCTGCAGTTCCCCTGAGACAAGAGCCGTGTGATCGGACGAGCGTTGGAGATCCGACGGGGGTCGCGTGCCGAGAGCAGTCACCAGGGCCGTGTGTGGTGAGAGGGCTTGCGCCCAACTGTTTCGTACTATACCACACTCACACACACACATCTGAGGGACTATCTGAGCTGTGTTGTGGAGAACACTAGACCAGTACCATCGGAGGGTTCCAGAGACATACTCAAATACTTGTCGCAGGGCCCGAGAACGTTAGCCCACTGTTGAGCGGTCTGCTGCTAAAAGATTCGCTCACCGGTTGTTTGCATCGGATACTACAGATACCCCTGTTGGATTACAAATAGGGCCCTTTCTATTTTTTGCTAGCGAAGAAAACGAAGACCTCGGACTAGTGCACTTACACTCCTGCAGCAAGGCCTTGCAGATTGGGACATATAGTTCAGTAAACTGTTCAAAGGGGTTTCTAGTGGGTAAAGTACCACAGTTAGTTTAAAGTAATCTTGCTGACTGCTGCGCAGCATACATAATCTTACCAGTTCAATCCCTGCGGCCGCAGGAAGAGGGTGTTAGGGAGCTATCACCTTGTACTATATGTATTATATTAACTGTATGTGTGATGATTAATTTGTTAACTGGTATTGATCTTTCATGAGTAAAATTGATATTTGCTTTAATTTTCTGGTGTCTTGAAGAGTTACTTGTCACTCAGAAAAAATTCTGGTGCTATTGCATCATAACTCAGTCAGGGGGATTGGTATTAGGGACTTTCCTCAGGTGTGCTGGTGTGCGGTGGATCGAGTGTTGCGGAGGAGGACCAGAAGACCCAACAAATTCAGCCGCTCCTTAGGGGGTAAGCGCTACACGTGGGGGCTCGTCCGGGATCACTTCTGATACCCCTCGCACAGAGATAACCACACCAACAGCCCAACCATGGATCTGACAGCCGCAGCAAAGTGGTGCAAAGAACAAAACGCCCAGGACGGGCTGAGTGTAGTGATGGACATTCCTGATGGCACATGGACAGAGGAACAGATCCGTAAAGCAGTAACTACCTTAGCGCCTGACCAGAAAGTGTTTGTCATAGACACCATAACAAACCAAGAAGGCTCCCACACCTATGCCCTACTGGAATGGAAGAAAGGAATCCCACATTGCTACCGGGGTGATAGCATTCAGCTAACAAGGGAAGTTAAAGTGCGGCTAATATCTTTAGCCAACCCAGTTAGTAGTTCTGAGGGACCAAGTCAGTCCCCACTGGGAACTGTAGGAGCAACTACCACATCTGAGCTAACTGCTAGTTACCCTCCAGCCTCTTTCTTCAAGGACATAGGAAAGTTAGTAGAGAGCGTTGCCAAACTCACCTCACCCTCTGCAAATTATAGCTACCGGAAGCTGCGAATCTTCTCAGGGACGCAGCCCGTACCCCAAGGAGAGGAAGAATATGAGACCTGGATGGAGCAGGCTATGCAAGCCTTAGAAGAATGGGATGTCCCGGAGATACAAAAAAAACAACGGATCACTGAGAGTCTAAAGGACATTGCAGCAGAAGCCATTCGGAATCTGAAGTTCAGTCAGGGGTCCTGTACAGCCTATGATTATCTTCGCATGTTGCAGGAGGAGTTTGGGCGTACCGAAAGAGCCACAGACTTACTTTTTCTCTTTGAACATATGTACCAGCAGAGGAATGAAGCATTGTCCGAGTACATAAGGCGCTTGAATAAGATGCTATACCAGATTGTGCTGAAGAAGGGAATAGACGCAAAGGACATGGATCAAGTCAGGATGAAACAGATACTCAGAGGCGCTCTAAGCTCTGATCCTGTCTGGATTCAGTTGAGGACTCTGCCAGGAGGGACCTCTCTGCGATACCCCGATCTTATACGGACAGTGAGGGAAGAGGAGGCAATCCTAGCGGAGAAGAAAAAAAGTTCAGGGTTTTCATCCTCTGCTGAAGTTCGGACGTTTAGTGTGTCAAGTGGAAGTCCGGAGATAGATGAACTGAAGGCCCAAGTCACTCAGTTGACACAGATGCTAACCCTACTGGCTGCAGGGGTTAATTCACCCCTTGGAAAGGTTCCTCCAGAACCTGTGCCTGAAGCTACCACCAGGGTAGTGCCTGTCAGGAGACCGCAAAATGTCTGCTACAATTGCGGAGGAGTTGGGCATTTCCGCCAAGTGTGCCCAAGCCCGCCGAAGACAGAAGCGAGAACCCCAAAGCCGGCTTTAAACTTCAGGGGGCCCCAGTGAAGGAGTCAGCTGGGCGCCCGATCACATCGGTCAACTCCAAAAACCCCTCTGTCGTTTCCACCCCTAAAGAACGAAGGGAGGCGAAACCGAGAGAACGACCCAGGAGAAAAGGCGTGAAGGTAAGGGTCACCAAGCAGGCTGATCTTGCTCCTCCGCGTGGATTTCCTTCTGAGTTGGTGGGACCCTCCCCCATTGTCCCTGTTCAAGTGGAGGGAGTTTATACAAAAGCCCTGCTGGACACCGGAGCTCAGGTGACCCTCCTTTATCGGGACTTTTACGAGAGGCATCTCCGACACTTACCCCTACAGAAGCTGGAAGAGCTAGAGATATGGGGCTTGGGAACGCAGAATTGCCCTTATGATGGTTTCCTGTCCATAAAGCTCGCTTTTGATCCAAGCGTGGCCGGAGAAGCTGAAGCTTTTGATGCCTTAGCCGTAGTGTGCCCCCGTCCACCAGGGGCTGAAAAGAACTCCATTATCGTTGGGACGAATACCCATTTGGTCCGGAGGCTCCTGTCCCCGCTTATGCAACAACAGGCTACACCAGACACCAGGGTGCACCCAATGCTGACCCAAGTGTACCGGAACCTGCTTCAGGAGCAGAGAGCGCCTGAAGACAGAGTGGGAAGAGTCTGGCGCCTGGATAGATGGGAGAAAGTGGTACAGCCTGGCGAAGTAGTCTGTCTGAGGGCTTCGGTCAAGTTATCTTGGAAGCAGCCAGGACCCTTCATTGTCCTTGAGACAGACCCAAGACAAGGGGATAACAGACTGGAGATAGTGCCCGAATTGTTGCCGACCAAATTGTTAAAAAGGAACCGAGGGAAGGTCTCCATCCGCGTTAAGAACACCACAGCATCTCCTATAAAAGTACCAGCTAAAGCCTTGCTAGGGGAAGTGATATCAGCAACCCCAGTGCCTCCCCAAGGCATACCAGAAGCGGAAGAGGAGACCCTTTTTGAAGAGTGTTTCCCAACAGACACCCCCCTCCCCCCCTGTTGGCTGGAGAGAGCGAAGACTCAGCTATTAAGATGGAGGATGGCGTTCTCGAAGAACGAATTCGATGTCGGGCTGGCCAAAAGTGCTGAGCATAGGATCCGGCTGGAAGAGGACAAGCCCTTTCGGGAGAGGGTCAGGCGTATCCCATTGGGAGACCTGGAAGATTTACGAGAACAGCTGGCTGAGCTGAAGAGGACGGGCATCATTCGGGAGTCCCGAAGCCCCTACGCTTCCCCCATAGTGGTGGTCAGGAAAAAGAATGGGTCATTGCGGCTCTGTATTGACTACCGAACACTGAATCGGAGGACCATTCCCGATCAGTACACCACCCTCAGGATAGAGGACGCCTTGCAAAGCCTGTCTGGGGCGAAGTGGTTTAGTGTACTGGATTTGAAGAGCGGATATTATCAGATCCCCATGCACCCTGAAGACAGAGAGAAAACGGCTTTCATCACCCCAGTGGGGTTCTTTGAGTTTAACAGGATGCCACAAGGTCTGTCAGGGGCCCCAGCTACTTTTCAGCGGTTGATGGAAAAGACCGTGGGCGACATGAATCTGATCGAGGTGTTAGTGTACCTAGATGACGTGATAGTGTTCGGGCCGGACACTTGAAGAGCACGAAGAAAGACTGGAGAAAGTTCTGAGTAGACTGCATGAGGAAGGCTTAAAACTGTCTATGGAAAAGTGCAGGTTTTATCAGTCATCAGTAAGCTATTTGGGGCATATAGTGTCCGAAGAAGGGGTGGCCACGGATCCACAGAAGCTGGAGGCTGTCACCTCCTGGCCCCGACCAACCAATGTGACTGAGCTCAGGTCTTTCCTAGGATTTTGTTCCTATTATAGAAGATTTGTGGAAGGGTTTGCCAGAATAGCCCGTCCACTCACTGAACTGTTAAAAAATGAGGAGGAGGCTGAGACAGGCTCTGAAGGGCTTGGAAAACCCAAAGAGGGGCCCAGAAAAAAAAAGGAGCCAATTGTAGATGAATGGACCCCACGGTGTGAAGAAGCCTTTGTGCAGCTGAAGGGAAGTCTCACATCTGCCCCAGTCTTGGCCTATGCAGACCCCACAAGGCCCTATGAGTTACATGTAGACGCCAGTCGAGATGGATTAGGTGGGGTACTCTATCAGGAGCATGACGGGCATCTGCGTCCCATTGCCTACGTAAGCCGAAGTTTGACGCTTTCAGAGAGGAATTATCCTACACATAAATTGGAGTTCTTGGCTCTCAAATGGGCAGTGGTGGATAAACTGAAGGATTATTTGTATGGAGCCGACTTTGTAATCAGAACGGACAACAACCCGCTTACCTATATCCTCACCACAGCCAAACTGGATGCCACTGGACACAGGTGGTTAGCCGCCTTGTCAGGGTTCCGCTTCAGTCTCAAGTACCGCCCCGGGGCCAACAACCAGGATGCGGATGCCCTGTCCAGGAGACCTTACAGTACAGAGGCCCCAGAATCAGAATGGACCCATTTAACACCAGACGGGGTTCAAGCCCTATGCCAAGGGGTGGAATGTAGAGCCAGGGGAGTGATTGGCGCAGAGGCCATAGGAGTCATGGCTGCCGGTGTCCCCAAGCTGTACTGCCATCCTGCACAACTGAGGAGTGAAGGCCTGCCTACTTTCACAAAAAAGGATTTAAGGGTGGATCAGGCCGAAGACCCCTTAATCGGATTGACACTGAGGGCCTTGAGAGACAACCAAAGGGGACTTTTGCTAACTGATTCGCCGAAGGAGGCTCGGTTGATCCACAAAGAGTGGGAGAGGTTGAGAGTGCTAGACGGGGTGGTCTACCGAAGGGGCCCCTCGGATGGCGCAGAAGAGAAACAGCAATTGTTCCTCCCCGAGAAACATAGAGAAAGTGTGTTGAAGGCTTTACACGATGATCATGGTCATTTGGGCACAGAGAGAACTTTCAAACTGGTCCGTGACAGATTTTATTGGCCCTGTATGAGATCCGAGGTCGAAGGCTATTGCCATTCCTGCTTGAGGTGTATCCAGAGGAAAACTCTACCTTCTAAAACGGCTCCAATGAGCCATCTGCAGAGTCAAGGCCCTATGGATTTAGTGTGCATAGACTTTTTGTGTTTAGAGCCCGACACCAGTGGACAAGGAAATATCCTGGTGGTGACAGACCACTTTACTCGCTATGCTCAAGCCTTTCCAACCAAGGATCAACGTGCTCCCACAGTGGCCAAGGTACTAGTGGAGAAGTTCTTTGTCCATTATGGGCTACCCCAAAGAATTCATTCCGACCAAGGCAGAGATTTTGAGAGTCGACTCATCCGGCAGCTCTTGGATCTGTTAGGGATTCAGAAATCAAGAACTTCCCCTTACCACCCCCAGGGTGACGCACAACCAGAGAGGTTCAATCGGACTTTATTAAATATGTTGGGAACACTGTCCACCAAAGAAAAACAGCACTGGAGTCGGCATATCTCTACCATTGTGCATGCCTACAACAGTACAGAAAGTGATGTGACCGGATACTCACCATACCGGCTCATGTTCGGAAGAGAAGCCCGGCTGCCTGTGGATTTGGCCTTTGGTCTCTCTCTTGACCAAACGTCTGTTGCCTCTCATGAAGGTTACGTAGACCGACTGAGGAAGAATTTGGTTTCTGCCTTTGAAAAGGCCCGTTCAACATCCGGGGGTAGAGAACAGAGGAATAAGCGAAATTATGATCTGAGAGTTCGTGTGCAGGACCTACAGCCTGGCGATCGAGTTCTATTGAAAAATGTAGGTGCCTCAGCCAAGCACAAACTGGCCGATAGATGGAGTTCCCAAATTTATGTCATTTGTCAGCAATTGCCTGGCCTGCCAGTGTACCAAATCAGACCAGAGGGAAAAACTGGGCCATTGAAGAATTGGCATCGGAACCATCTCCTACCCTTAAATGAGGCTGTTCGGATACCAGAGAGAGATGAGTCTCCTTCACCCACTCCTTCCACCTCTCGGAAAACACCTGTCACTCGGTCACAGCAACCACCACCCACATTAGAAAGTGAGGATGATAGTGATGAGGGGGATGGGTGTCCGAGCTGGATGTGGCCATCTGACTCTATGGATGTTCATTCAGTCAATCCAATTTCTGAGCAGGACTCAAGTACCTTGAGACCGGATGCTCCGGAATTTGTGCCCCAAACTGATGAGAATGTCTCCTTATCTTCTCAAATGGAGGATTCTTTGCCGGAAGCCTCCGAACCTGAGGATGTTTCTGTTGCTCAGGAAGAGGAGGTCACTGAACTGCCTCAGCTAACACAACAGGAAGAAGAGAGCTCAGCAGACGAAGGTCCATCCAGGCTTCTAGAAACAAGGCCAAAACGCCTGGTGCGACCTCCTCAGAGACTCACGTACAATTCAGTAGGAAACAGCACAGAAGAAGCTATTGTGACTGTACACAGATCTCCTGAAGTGCCCACTGTACTCACAGAAGTGTCAAAGGCCACGTGCCCAAAACGGGACATCAGCACACCTTGGTGGAGTGTCCCTCTGCCTGTCCCACTTGCTAGACGTTGTCACAGACTGCACATATCTATGTGCAATATAGATAGTAGAGCGGTCTAGCCAAATTTTATGTTGCATCTAAAATTGATACAGATTACCCTTTGGGGGGACCCAAAGGATTTAAGTGGGGGGAGAGTGTAGCGGTGTCAGCTTATGCTTTAGAGAGGATTATGCAGGAGTGTATGTAAAATAGACATTTGGTGCCCTCTGCTGACCAGAAGTGGGACGTCGGGCTCAAAGTTTTACTTTTTTCTGGAACAACCCAGGAAGGAGGGGAATGCCACTCCCAGGAACGCCCAGGGGAGCAAAGGATCTTGGGAACAGAAAAAAAGACCGGATGGCAGGTGTTTAACTCGCTCTCCAGCCTGGGACACAGACCTGTGAGGAACTGTTCCTGTGAGTGTGTGACTGAACTCCGGCCTACCTCGTGGAAAGCAGCCAGCGATGTCTGGGCAGCAGTAAAGAGTTTCCTGCAGTTCCCCTGAGACAAGAGCCGTGTGATCGGACGAGCGTTGGAGATCCGACGGGGGTCGCGTGCCGAGAGCAGTCACCAGGGCCGTGTGTGGTGAGAGGGCTTGCGCCCAACTGTTTCGTACTATACCACACTCACACACACACATCTGAGGGACTATCTGAGCTGTGTTGTGGAGAACACTAGACCAGTACCATCGGAGGGTTCCAGAGACATACTCAAATACTTGTCGCAGGGCCCGAGAACGTTAGCCCACTGTTGAGCGGTCTGCTGCTAAAAGATTCGCTCACCGGTTGTTTGCATCGGATACTACAGATACCCCTGTTGGATTACAAATAGGGCCCTTTCTATTTTTTGCTAGCGAAGAAAACGAAGACCTCGGACTAGTGCACTTACACTCCTGCAGCAAGGCCTTGCAGATTGGGACATATAGTTCAGTAAACTGTTCAAAGGGGTTTCTAGTGGGTAAAGTACCACAGTTAGTTTAAAGTAATCTTGCTGACTGCTGCGCAGCATACATAATCTTACCAGTTCAATCCCTGCGGCCGCAGGAAGAGGGTGTTAGGGAGCTATCACCTTGTACTATATGTATTATATTAACTGTATGTGTGATGATTAATTTGTTAACTGGTATTGATCTTTCATGAGTAAAATTGATATTTGCTTTAATTTTCTGGTGTCTTGAAGAGTTACTTGTCACTCAGAAAAAATTCTGGTGCTATTGCATCATAACTCAGTCAGGGGGATTGGTATTAGGGACTTTCCTCAGGTGTGCTGGTGTGCGGTGGATCGAGTGTTGCGGAGGAGGACCAGAAGACCCAACAAATTCAGCCGCTCCTTAGGGGGTAAGCGCTACACCATTATAATTGAACATGAAAGTAAAAGAAAATCCCACATTTTGTGTTGTCTCCAGAAAAGTAATAGAGAGGAAATCTTCCAATGGGGACACTAATTCTGGTGACCTGGGGGTACCCAAGGAATTACCTTATTTTGCAGGTATTTTCTCTTGTAACGACACCCCAAGTATGAGAGGGGTTAAAGTCGTTTAGGATATTCTATTCCCAAACACAAGGAAGCTACCAGACACTCCAACCAGCCGAATAAGACCCCATACGAATAATTCTTCCCCAAATACGAGACGAAACTCTGTGTTGAGGTTCAAGCATAAATCACAATATTTATTAAGAGACTACAGGCTTATATACAGTAAAATAGGAGGTGCATACATATCCTGCTCATATTACTCTGAAAATACACCTGTGACCAAACCTAATTAACATGAGAAAATGAACAAATCCCTTACAGCAGTTGATGATTTAGAGACATGACCTTAAGGCTAGACTTGCCGTCTGGTAGCTCAGAAGACACAATCAACATTATCACAAATACACCTTCACACAATTGCAGGGTCAATTAGCACAAGCAACAATGAGATCTAATGACTCTTAAATTGAACTTCCTGGAATGCCCATATAAGGAGGTATACTTCCTGGGCATAGCCCTCACAGTGTACAGGGCATAACATCTTCATATTTCTTGAGAGATGTTGTTAATGAATATTACTCTCCCATTTAAAGTAGTCCAAGATATATTTTCTCAGTCACCCTGCGCCCAAAAGTGACTCCCGTTACATGGCTTCCTCCTTGTGGGACACTTCTGCAGACCCGGCTTGATCCTTCTCGGGTCAACTTGGGGATGTCCAGAACTAGGAGGCCAGGATTACATCTGTTTGTCGGGACAACCCATCAGCATTGCCATTTTGCTTACTGGGTCAGTAGCTGATGGTGAAGTTGTAAGGTTGCAGTGCTAAGCTCTACCGCAGCAACCTGCCATTGTCTTCTGAGACCCGGTTAAGCCAGACCAATGGGTTGTGGTCGATGACTAATGAAAATTCCTGTCTGTACAAATAAGGGTTTAACTTTTTAAGGGCCCAGACCAGGGCCAAACACGCCTTCTCCACTGCCGCATAGCTCACTTCCCGGGGTAATAGCTTTCTGCTCAGGTATGCAAGATTGGGAGAAGGGAGTCACCGCTCCAGGTGGGACCACTGTGTGATCACAGGTAATTGCAGGATACCGAGGGTACTGGTGGTGCACTGAGCAAGTTTGAAGATAGATGAATGGATAGCTGCACTCCAAAAACCCGGTAAGGTGGTCTTTATTAAATATACAGCAGGTACAACATGAGGTCACAGCAGCAAAAAACAAGGGAACAGCCGACGCGTTTCACACTGGATCAGTGCTTGTGGTGCTACAATTCCCATCTTAAAGTGGAACTATGTACAAAATCAAAACATTTGATACAATCTACCACCCGCATTGTGCTACTCTCTTGTGTGGCACACGTTTGTGCGGACACTGCAGCCCATTCATTTGAATGGAAAGCTGTACCTGTGGGAAGAGCAGGAAAAGGCCTCAATCTTTTTTTTAAATGCAGCCGCACAGGATTTCGGAGTGCATTACCTACACAATACAGGGTACAATAGGTACAGAGTGCAGGGTTCAGGGCATGTTACATACAGAGAGCAGGGTTCAGAGTGCATTATGTACAGAGTGCAAGGGAGCATTACATAGAGTGCAGAGTTTGGGAATGCCACGTTTCAGCTGAAATAAGCCCATACTTGCCAAAAGTCCAGATTTTCCTGGGACATTAACAGTGTTCAGACCTAAATCCCAGTCTTGCCATGTCCTGGGGAAATTGGCTTTGTCCCGGTGTTCCGTGATGAATCGCCAGAGCCGCCACAAGAGATCCAGAGCCTCCACCATTTTTTTGAAGAGCAGCTTTCCTTGAGGTAAAGGCGGGGCGTTGGGGGCCAGGCCATGGGACGGGGCGTTGGCGGCAACTTAATTTCTATTGGCAGCCACTCCGCCTCTTGTTTGCTCCCCTAAGCCTCCACGAGAGCTGCTCTTTGCAAAAATGGCAGCAGAGACAATATCACCCGGACACCTAGCAGAGGCTTTAGCGATACAACAGCATGGAGGTCTCAGAGTCTTGCGGCAAGCTGCATCTTGGTGACGGATGAGCGCTGCATCTCTTGTGACAGGTAACAAGCTGCATCTGGCGACAAGTGAGCTCTGCATCTCTGGTGGCAAGTAGCAAGCTGCATCTGGTGACAAGTGAGCGCTGCATCTCTGGTGGCAAGTGGCAAGCTGCATATGGTGACAAGTGAGCGCTGCATCTCTGGTGGTAAGTAGCAAGCTGCATCTGGTGGAAAGTGAGCGCTGCATCTATCGTGACAAGTAAGAAGCTGCATCTGGCGACAAGTACGTGCTGCATCTCTGGTGGTAAGTAGCAAGCTGCATCTGGTGACAAGTGAGCACTGCATTCCTGGGGGCAAGTAACAAGCTGCATCTGGTGACAAGCGAGCGCTGCATCTCTGGTGGCAAGCGAGCTCTGCATCTCTGGTGGTAAGTAGCAAGCTGCATCTGGTGGAAAGTGAGCGCTGCATCTATCGTGACAAGTAAGAAGCTGCATCTGGCGACAAGTAAGTGCTGCATCTCTGGTGGTAAGTAGCAAGCTGCATCTGGTGACAAGTGAGCACTGCATCCCTGGGGGCAAGCTGCATCTGGTGACAAGTGAGCTCTGCATCTCTGGTGGCAAGTAGCAAGCTGCATCTGGTGACAAGTGAGCGCTGCATCTCTGGTGGCAAGTAGCAAGCTGCATCTGGTGACAAGTGAGAGCTGCATCTCTGGTGGCAAGTGGCAAGCTGCATATGGTGACAAGTGAGCGCTGCATCTCTGGTGGTAAGTAGCAAGCTGCATCTGGTGGAAAGTGAGCGCTGCATCTATCGTGACAAGTAACAAGCTGCATCTGGTGACAAGTAAGTGCTGCATCTCTGGTGGTAAGTAGCAAGCTGCATCTGGTGACAAGTGAGCACTGCATCCCTGGGGGCAAGTGAGCTCTGCATCTCTGGTGGCAAGTGAGCTCTGCATCTCTGGTTGCAAGTAGCAAGCTGCATCTGGTGGAAAGTAGCAAGCTGCATCTTTGGTGGAAAGTAACATGCTGCATTTCTGCTGGAAAGTAACAAACTGCATCTCTCTCCCTCCCCCATTCCTTTTTCCATCTCAGACTCTAATCACGCCCCATTTAAGCCACGCCCAATATTTATTTTAAACCATGCCCATTTTTGCTGCAGATTTTTTTTCCTCCCCTGCTGTGCCACACATACAAATGAGTGCCGCCCCATAATTATAATAAGACTCCACCTGCAGACAAAAAAGTTGGCAACTATGGAAGCCCTGAGTTATAGTATACAATTCAAACACTGTCTGCAGTCACGAATAATTCAGACAAAGCACCTGTTATCATCATCAGCAGCCTGTGTCGTACTGTATATAGGCTGTACAGTGTAATCATCATTATGATAATCACAGATGTCTCACTGTAGTACTATACACATGTTGGGGACCAACCAAAAGAAAAAAGTTTATCTTGATCCCCACTTACAAGTCTGCCACTGCAGCAGGCGACACTGCCCACTGAATGTGACAGGGACAATCATTTTTGCTGGGATGCAAAGCATCCCTGCAACTGCCTTTCTTTGCAGCATGGGGGTGGTAAAAACAGGTAAACAGGGGATTGGGCTTCAGTTTTAAACACACCCACCAGTGCATCCCAGAAAAAATTATCCTCCCTGTTGCATTCAGTGGGCAGTACTGCCTGCTGAATATGACCCATTTAAGTGCATCCGCAGATCAGTGTATTTTTCCTAAACCATATCCAGATTACAATGTCCTGGTGGGAGGATTCCTTCATCCATCTGTAGCACCCTCTAGTAGGTGCTAGAGTAGGATTTTTGCAAGGGAAATGGTCAGTGCAGGCAAATTTAGGCAGGCTAGGCACCTCCCCTGCTTCCAGAATTATCTGGAAGAGGGGCAGGGCACAGGACTGGAGTGACAGGGAGCTCATGTGAGGAACCCTGAACAATCCCCATTTGGAATTGGCAGGGGGCAGGCCTCCCATACAAGCTCAGGTCCCAGCCCACTGGGGAGGAGTTGTCGGCTGGGAGTCTTGGAGAATGGAGCATTTGGCAGCAGCAGGTGCCCCACTCCCATCTGGGGGGTGCAAGGCCTAGCAAAGCTAGGGAGAGAGCTGCATCCTTACACAATCATGGATGGCTTGTCCTGGAACAGAGGGGCTGGAGAAGCTGTCGGAAGGTGTGTTAAGTTAAAGTTCTCCATCATGGACTCAGGGCAGGAGAAGGTCGTGAGTGGATTACTAAATGAGGCATGCCAGGGGAGCTGGGTGTGAGGCCAGAGGGGAGACTGTGGGGAAAGTATCAAGTTGATGTGACTTGAGGGAGCAGGATTTACAGACCAGACTAGCTGGGAACAGTAGTCCACCAAGCTACTCGTGCTACTAAATTACTAGGCCGCAGTGGAGAGGTACTGCAGACTAGAGATGTATAGAACGGTTCGCCAGCGAACAGTTCCCGGCGAACTTCGATTGTTCGCATTCGCCGCCACCGGCGAACATATGCGATGTTTGACCTGCCCCCTATTCATCATCATTGAGCAAACTTTGACCCTATACCTCACAGTCAGCAGACACATTCTAGCCAATCAGCAGCATACCCTCCCCCCCTGACCCTCCCACCTCCTGGACAGCATCCATTTTAGATTCATTCTGAACCTGCAGTCTTAGTGAGAGGAGGGACAGTGTTGCTGCTGCTGATTTTATAAGGAAAGCGATAGCTAGGCCAGTGTACTCCAGTCCTGAAAGACTCATCTGATCTCTGCTGTTAGAACAGCGTCCTGACAGCACCCCAAACAGCCCTTTTTAGGGCTAATCAATCAGTCTGTTTTTTTTCTCTCTAATCTGTGCTGCGTGGTTTACAGAGAGAGACAGAGAGAGAGAGAGTGTAATTTTTTGGAGTTAGATAGGGCAGGCAGGCTAGTCAGTTAGAGTTACAGTGTTTAGAGGATATATATGCATTCCAGGTTTTGTATATACTGTATATTTATACACTGTATTGAGTTTAGCTAGACTAGAGGTGCAGGGTGCTGTGTAATATAAAGGGGTCCAGAGCTGTGGGGTGCTGTGTAATGCAAGGTGCCCAGGCTCATAGTGTAAACTGTGCCCACCTGTCCAGGGCCACATCTCATCTATATTTTGTTGGCACAGTTGATAACATATAAAAACAAAATTCACTGCAATACATAATCGTAGTCATTTGTCTGCCACGGTGTCTTAGACTCACAGCGTAAACTGTGCCCACTTGTCCAGTGCCACATCTCATATCTGGTGGCACAGTAGCTTGCACTCATAGTACAACTAAACTAATCTAAAAAAAATGACAGGCAGAGGCAGGCCACCCCGCAGGGGCCGTCGAGGTCATGGTGCTGCGATTCCCTTTGGCCCTAGAATAATGCCCAGTGTTCAGAGGCCACATACCCCGAACTCGAAAAGTTCTGAGGACATGGTTGACTGGCTAACACAGGACACCCAATCTTCTACAGCTTCCGTTCGGAACCTTGACACACCATCCTACTCCAGCTCAGCTTCGGACACCTCTCAAGTTACCACTCGCCCGCCTGCCGCCACCACCAACACTAGCATCACAGCTGCTTCACTTGATCTGTCAGAGGAGTTATTTACACACAATTATTGCCAAGGGATGTAGATAAAAGGTATATGTCTCAGTCAGGCAGCATTACACACATGGACATATGGTGTGATGATGATGATGTTGTACCCGCTGCTGCTTCCTTTGCTGAGTTGTCAGATACAAGTGAAGCAGTTGATGATGACAATGCGTCCGTGGATGTCACGTGGGTGCCCACTCCAAGAGAAGAAGAAGAGGGGGAAAGTTCAGATGGGGAGACAGAGAGGAGGAGGAGACGAGTTGGAAGCAGGGGGAGGTGGTCGCAAGGAGCTAGTGGCACAGTCAGACAGCATGTATCGGCACCCGGGATCAGCCAGACAGCACGCCAATCAACACATGCTGTTGCCACCACCAGAATGCCGTCATTGCAAAGGTCAGCAGTGTAGCATTTTTTTTTGTGTGTCTGCCTCTGATAACAGCGATGCCATTTGCAACCTGTGCCAACACAAACTGAGTCGTGGGAAATCCAACACCCACCTAGGTACAACTGCTTTGCGAAAGCACATGATCTCACAGCACAAACGCCTATGGGATCAACACATGATGACGAGTACAAGCAGCACACAAGCTCAAAGCCACCATCCCCCTCCTGCTCCAGCATCTTCAGCCACGTCAACCACTGCTGTCCTCCTTGCCCCTTCTCAACCATCCGCCACTCCGTCTCTCACCTTGAGCAGTTCCTGCTCATCTACCCACAGTCAGGTGTTTGTCAAGGACATGTTTGAGCGTAAGAAGCCAATGTCACAGAGTCACCCCCTTGCCCGGCTTTTGACAGCTGGCTTGTCGGAACTCTTAGCCAGTCAGCTTTTACCATACAAGCTGGTGGAGTCTGAGGCCTTCAAAAATTTTGTAGCTATTGGGACACCGCAGGGGAAGGTACCCGGCCAAAATTTATTTTCACAAAAGGCA
The DNA here is from genome assembly GCA_029574335.1 of Rana kukunoris. NCBI lineage: Eukaryota > Metazoa > Chordata > Amphibia > Anura > Ranidae > Rana > Rana kukunoris. The sequence goes on along the minus strand of JAJQKJ010000088.1, from coordinate 54,312 downwards.
ATCCCCAACCTGTACTCTATTGTGCAAAAGGAAGTCATGGCATCTCTGGCACACAGTGTTGGGCAAGGGTCCATCTGACCACTGATACCTGGTCTGCAAAGCACGGTCAGGGCAGGTATATCACCTACATTGCGCATTGGGTAAACCTGCTGATGGCTGCCAAGCAAGTAATGCGTGGCTCTGCAGAGGAGTTGGTGACACTGCCATGACTTGCAGGCAGACCTGCTGCCACCTCCTCTAATCCTCCTACTCCATCCTCTGCAATAACCTCCTTGGCTGAGTCCTCTTCTGCTGCTGCATCTTGCTCCACATCACCTGCACTCCCCCAGCTCCCCAGGGGCTATTCCACATCCCGAATACGACAGTGTCACGCCGTCTTGGGGTTGACTTGCCTGAAAGCACAGAGTCATACCGGACCAGCACTCCTGTCCGTACTGAACGCACAGGTGGATCAGTGGATGACTCTGCACCAACTGGAGATCGGCAAAGTGGTGTGTGACAATGGAAGCAATTTTTTGGCGGCACTGAATTTGGGCAAGTTGACACATATGCCTTGCATGGCACATGTGTTGAATCTGATTGTACAACGCTTTGTGCATAAGTACCCAGACTTAAAGGACATCCTCAAGCAGGCCAGGAAGGTGTGTGGCCACTTCAGGCGTTCCTACACCTACATGGCACACTTTTCAGATATCCAGGGGCGAAACATGCCAGTGAGGCGCTTGATTTGCGACAGCCCGACACGTTGGAATTCAACACTCCTAATGTTCGACCACCTGCTCCAACAAGAAAAAGCCATCAACGAGTATTTGTATGACCGGGGTGCTGGGACATCCTCTACGCAGCTGAGAATTTACTGGACGCTCATACACAATCGCTGATGGTGCATTCAGTGCAGTCAATCGCACTGAATGCACCATCAGTGACAACATCACATTTGTTTTCTTCCTGGAGCGTGCCCTGCGAAGAGTGGTCACCATCACCACCAGAAACAGCCTTATCAGCATCGCTTGCTGGACCTCCGGCAACGCTGGAGGAGGAGTCTGAGGAAGAGGAGTCAGAGGAGGAATGTGGCTTTGAGGAGGAGGAGGAAGACCAACCACAGCAGGCATCCCAGGGTGCTCGTTGTCACCTATTTGGTACCCGTGGTGTTGTACGTGGCTGGGGGGAAGAACAGACCTTCAGTGAGATCAGTGAGGACGAGGAACAGGACATGAGTAGCTTGGCATCCAACCTTGTGCACATGGGGTCTTTCATGCTGTCGTGCCTGTTGAGGGACCCTCGTATAAAAAGGCTGAAGGAGAACGACCTGTACTGGGTGGCCACGCTACTAGACCGCCGGTATAAGCAGAAAGTGCCTGAAATGTTACCGAATTACCGGAAGTCGGAAAGGATGCAGCAGTTCACAAAATAAATTAAAAAGTATGGTTTACACAGCGTATAAGGGTGATGTCACAGCACAACGGGAATCTAACAGGGGAAGAGGTGAAAGTAATCCTCCTCCTACCACGACCACGCCGGCAAGGACAGGACGCTTTACAGACGTGTTGTTGATGGAGGACATGCAGAGCTTTTTAAAGCGGATGGCCCATTAATTTTTTTTTTTTAAAAGCCAGCAGCTACAAATACTGCAGCTGCTGACTTTTAATAATAAGACACTTACCTGTCCTGGAGTCCAGCAAGGTCCGCAGCAGAGGACAAGCGTTCGCTCGTCTCTCTGCTGCTCCCCCCTCCATCCACAGTGAGGGAACCAGGAAGTGAAACGCTGCGGCTTCACTGCCCGGTTCCCTGCGGCGCATGCACGAGTCGCGCTGCGCCCGCCGATTGGCTCCCGATGTGTGCTGGGAGCCGAGAGTTCCCAGCACACAACGGGAAAAACCCGTCTTTTGCCCGAGACTGCGGGCCGAAAGTGGGTGCAAATACCTGTCTTTAGACAGGTATCTGCACCCCCCTCCCCCCTGAAATGTGACACCGGAGGGGGGGAGGGTTCCGATCAGCGGATCTTCACTTTAGGGTGGAGATCCACTTGAAGTCCTACGCATCGCCACTGCCCTTTGGGGTCCACCCTCAGAGAACGAGTCGACTGACAGGTAGCAGACTACCTCGCCTTAACTGCAGATATCGACACTCTATGGTCAATGAATCCCTTGACTACTGGGTGTGCAGGCTTGACCTGTGGCCTGAGCTATCCCAATTTGCGATAGAACTTCTGGCCTGCCCCACTTCAAGTGTCCTTTCAGAAAGGACCTTCAGTGCAGCAGGGTGTATTGTCACTGAGAAGAGAAGTCGTCTAGGTCAAAAAAGTCTAGATTACCTCACCTTTATTAAGATGAATGAGGCATGAATCCCGAAGGGACTGACAGTGGGCGATACATTTGACTAAAGGCCTGATGAGATGAGCTGCCTTGGGATAAAAATGGTCCACACGCTGCTGTATTTTATCTCTGCATGCCGGATGACTTGCGTGACTTATCCGCCACCAACTAGGCTTCCAGCCGCAATGTTTTAGTGCACTTTATGCCTGCTATAGCAACGGCTGCAACAATACCTACTTTTTCAGGCATGTGTACATGCCTAATTTTTCTCGCCTTTTTGTGCTGCACTGTGGCTGCAAAAACAAACAAAAAAAGCACATACATGTGTCTATTCCCCTTTGTGATCGTTACCTTGTTGTGGTAAAGGGGCTTGCGTATCACAATGAAGCGACTGTAAGGGGTTAAGGTTCTGAAGCTAGGGTGCTTCCTTAACTGTTACACATAATGGAACGTGCTGCTGAAGTTTTCAGAGTGAATATTATTTATTTCTTGGTATAATTCTAAAATGACTTTGCACACATATAATTGCTTGTTAATTCTTATCTCTGAGCAAAGCATTACACATGCAGCATTTTTTTAGTAATTGGTAAAAATGTATCTTTCTTCCAATTATATTTACAGGTGTCCTTAGTAATTGTTAAAACTAACTAACGTTATACACTCTTATCTATAACTTCTCTCTATGTTACACTTTCCTCCCTTTTCAATTAGTTCATGCAGGTGTTTGACTTAATAAGTTTATTTCTATTGGATAGAAGAACTGTATTAACCAATCACATATTGTTTACATTATACAGCCCTTCCGCTTTTTGTAATCCATATATCGTGAATAGTATTTCAGCTACATCGCGTGTGTGTCTTATTTTCCGGTGCTGAGATCTCTCTCAAAGGGTGGCCACCCGGATTAACACACTGAGACTGCCTGAGGTCAACCAGCGCCAGCCTGCAACCCCTACAGCGACCACCTCTATGAGTGTGTTGGCAATGGCAATGTTGGCACACCCCAGATGATAAGGTCGTTGCTTCATTGTGAACAGACCAAAAGCGATCGGCTGGATAATTTTGCATAGAAAAAACATTAATTTTCTTTGTGATCATCTAAGGCAGGGGTCCTCAAACTACGGCCCGCGGGCCACATGCGGCCCGCGGAGGACTTGTAACCGGCCCACCTGACTCTGACAGGCAACGCCGGTTACACTGCAGATTGTAACACAGCAATCCCGCTGTGTCACGGAGATGACAGTGTTAACGGCGCGCTGTGATAAATGTCCCGCCCTCCTCCTCCTAGACTAGCTCGTGTGATAGAGTCGGTGTTATGTCTATCACACAAGCTGGTCTAGGAGGAGGAGGGCGGGACATTTATCACAGCGCGCCAGAACTGTTACCTTCGTGACACAGCGGGATCGTCACGGCAGTTGAGTGAGCAGTGTGACACGGTAAGGAGAAAGTGCGGTGCAGGGCTTACAATGGTGAGGGAGGGAGGGGGCTTGCGATGGTGAGGGGGGCTGATATTGATGTAATAATGATGGTGGAGGGCTGATGATAAAATTATGATGATGATGGGGGGGGGCTTGCAATGAAGGGCTGATGATGTTATGATGGTGGGGGGGCTTGCAATCAGGGGCTTGCAATGGTGAGGGGGGGTTGCAATGAGGGGCTGATTATGGTGAGGGGGGCTTGCAAAGGTGAGGGGACTGATGATAATGATGATGATGATGATGATGATGTAATGATGATTTGGGGGGCTTGCAATGATCTTGATCAGCTTGCAATTATGATTGTGAGGGGGGGCTTGTAATGAGGGGCTTACAATTATAATGGCGAGGGGGGGCTTGCAATGAGGGTATGATGATGATGGTGATGTAATGATGGTGAGGTGGGGGGGCTTGCAATGATCATGATCAGTTTGCAATTAATGATTGCGAGGGGGGCTTGCAATGAGGGGCTTATAATGATGAAGGGGGGCTTGCAATGTTCGTGAGGGGCTTGCAATGGTGAGGGGAGGCTTGAAATGATGGCTTGAATTTGAAATGGTGGTGGTGGGGGGCTTGCAATGATGGTCTGAATGACAGTAAGGGTGGGTTGCAATGATGGCTTGAAATGACGGTGAGGGGGGCTTTCAATGATGGTGAGGGGGACTTGCAATGATGGTGAGGCAGGCACTGATTGGGCTGGACTGGCGAGCTTTGATGGTCAAAGAGCGTTCTTGCTGGTATATTTGTTTTGTAGCACTGTGTGTGTGTGTGTGTGTATATACTTCAAAATAACATATGTGCAGTGTGCATAGGAAATTGTTCATCGTTTTTTTTTTATAGTCCGGCCCTCTAACGGTCTGAGTTACAGTGAACCGGCCCCCTGTTTAAAAAGTTTGAGGACCCCTGATCTAAGGTGATCATTAAAGCCTACTAGACCAACAATGGGCCCACACTGCAGAATCATTGTTTTCTGGGTCACTTAACTGTCACTGAACTACCTCAGCATGACCATAGGCTTTGAAAAACCCCCATCGCCTGCAATCTCCCAAACGTGCGCACGAGCACAGTCATTACTACACCAAGATTGACGCATAGAGGAATAAAATGTATGTCATGAGCATGTCAACTATTGACAACTCTTTGCGGTTGTCTAAATTCTATTCCATACACGTCCCCTGATAGGGGACGTAACAGGGATTAAACTGATAAGAATTGTACTACTTAACATACCAATCATATTGGGATTGCACAGTACATTACACGGCGCACAAGGTCGTAGATGAGCATGAAGAGGAGTTGTGGTCACCATCACCACCAGAAGCAGCCTTGTTGATTGCTGGACCTGCGGCAACGCAGAGAGAGGACTCTGAAGAAGAGGAGTCAGAGGAGGAAGGTGGCTTAGAGTAGGTGGAAGACCAAACACAACAGGCGTTCCAGGGGGCTTGTTGTTACCTTTCAGGGACCCTTGGTGTTGTACGTGGCTGGGTGGAAGAAGAGACATTCAATGACGTCAGTGAGGATAAGCAACAGGACATGGCTAGCTTGGTATCCAACCTGGTGTAAATGGGGAGTTTGCGGTTGTGCAAATGGACTGTTTGCGGTTGTTTGCGCTGCGTTAAACGGGGAGTTTGGTCTGTCACTGTGAACTCTAACCCTAACCTTGTCTGTAACCCTAACCCTATCTGTAACCCTAACCCTTACACTACCTGATCGATACAACATCATACCTGATGTTTTAAAGCACGTTAATCCAAACAATTTAGGAATGTTAGGTGCTTTATGCCCTTTAAGGTTTAAAAACGGACTCTGCGACAACTACGTAATTTTCCATGGGAGTTTTGCCATGGATCCCCCTCCGGCATGCCTCAGTCCAGGTGTTAGTCCCCTTGAAACAACTTTTCCATCACTATTGTGGGTTTTAAAATTCACCTGCCCATTGAAGTCTATGGCGGTTCGCCCGTTCGCGAACATATGGGGAAGTTCACGAACGCAACATTTTAGGTTCGCGACATCACTACTGCAGACTAGTGTTGCTCACGAATATTCGTATTGCGAATATTCGGCTCGAATATGGCATATTCAAATATTCGCGATATATTCCGAATTTCGCGGTGAATATTCGCTATTTCGAATATTCGTATTTTTTCAATTTTTTTTTTAGAACAGATCACATCCTAGAGATCCCCATCGACGTCTAAAAGCATTGCTGGTATGATTAGAGACCTTGGGCCGAGTAGCTGCAGCGATCATTTTATATTGCCGAACAATCGCAATGCGATTATTCGGCAATAGCGATATCGCGCGATTATTTTCTCCGCCCTATCTTCCGCCTCAGAACGATTATTTCAGTTTCATTTTTAAAACAGATCACATCCTAGTGATCTCCTTCGACGTCTAAAAGCATTGCTGTTATGATTAGAGACCTTGGTCCGAGTAGCTGAAGCGATCGTTTTATATTGCCGAATATTCGCAATGCGAATATTCGGCAATCGGAATATTGCGCGATTATTTACTCCGCCCTTTTGCATCAGAGCCAATCAGAGTTCTCCTTCCACACTCGTCATAGGTTAGCAACCAATAGGAACCTGCCTGCACGGGCATTATATAAGGTCACTCCCAGCAGCATTTCATTGCAGATTCAGAAGTTGGCTTGATAGTGTGGAGACTGTGTCTGTGTTGCTGGTATTTTGCTGGTATCTTGCATCTTGCATCATCAGCATTGTGCTTCATCGTTGCTATTTGCTACTTAGTGATTTCAGTGGATATTTTCCAGTTTCTAAACTGCTTTTTTCAAAGCAATACACCCAAGAGCTTTTTTAAAAGCTAAGTTTTGTGCTGTGTTGTTCAGCTTGTGTTACTGTAGTATCTTGCAGCTTAGCTTTTGATTGCTTCTTATTGATATAAGTGCATATTTTCCTGATTAGCTTTTGCTTTTTTCAAAGCAAAAGGCCCAAGAGCTTTTGTAAAAGCTAAGTTTTGTGTTGTTCAGTTTAGTTTGATTTCTGTATAGTAAGTGTACATACTGTTAGTGTACATTTATTTCAGCTAGCTTACTTTAGTGTGTGTTTAGTGTCTGTGTTTAAAAAAAAAAAAAAAAATTAGCTTTAGTTTATAGTCATATACGTTTGTGTAAGCAGTTAGTGTTTGTTTAGTGCATTTTTTTTAATTTTTTGTAGTCCTTGTCTTTGGTGTACTAGTTTTATTATAGTTTAGTAGCTGTCTGTGTACGTCTTTGTCTGCGTGCCTGTCTTTTAAAAAAACACAAAAAAACATTTTCCACACATTTCCCCCCCCCCAATAAAGTTTACCCCCCCCCCCACACACATCAGCAATCATGAGCGGCATCCGTGGCCGTGGCAGCAGGGGTAGGGGAGTTACTCCCAGTGCTGGGTCGCTGCCAGCACGGGGTACCTCTCGTGCCCCTACTAGTGGTAGAGGATCGGGTGGAAGGGGACTCCGCCTCATGCGGGATTCTTTTACATCGGGCAGCCGCCCGATATTGCCATCTCAGGCTCAAGTAGTGGTGGACTACATCGTGTACAGCAGTGCCACTGAGTCGTCGGTCCCGACTCCCAGTAGTACCACCATTACACCGGTGCCTGTAGTACCCCCCCCAGCCCCCCAAGAGTCCAGCATCTTACTGTTCGACAGCGACAGTGAGAGGGATCTCTTGGGGGAGGCCATGCATTGGGCAGACCTCCAGCTCTGTCCTGATGCTCAGGACCTTTTTGAAGGGATGGACGAGGAGGATGGGATACCTGCTGTCAGTATCCCAGAGACATCCCTTCAAAGTGGTGCTGCTGTTTTGGTGCAGGAAACAGCAGCACCTAGTCAGACCCAGGCGTGGGTGAGGGGACAGCGGAGCCAGGCTATCGGCTCCATGTCAGCTGGTTCCCTCAGACCACAACATCTCAGCCCTTGGTCTGACATCTCTGGGGGCGATGAGGAGGGTGACCCATCATGGTTGCCATCTGGTTTGTCGGCTCACTGCGTCAGTGACGACGGGGAAGGTATGCACCCTGGGGAAACGGTGCGCCAGGTCACCACCAGGGAGACCAGCGTCAGGGTCTCCACTGGAGATGGCAGCAGGAGGTGTCAGCAGCAGCAGCAGCAGCAGCAGCAGGCAGCTCCATCTGTGTGCACCGAGTCCCAGCAGGTGCAAGTCAGCGTCACCCCATCTGACGGGAGGGTGGCGCTGAAGTCACCTGTCTGGGCCTACTTCACCCTGGTGGCAGACAACCCTCTAGTGGCCATCTTCCGGATCTGTTCAGTCAGGGTGAAGAGAGGGAAGCATTTGGCTCGGGTGGGTACCACAGCCCTGAACCAGCACCTGAGGATAAACCACTGGCGGGTGCATGACGAGATGAAGCGTGGTGGTGGTAGCAGCGTCACCACCACAAGTGAGCAGGGTACAGCAGCCCCTGCCACAGCTTCATCTCTTCCCAGCAGGTCATGTCCCCCCGCTCCCTCTAGTAGAGGTACTGGTACCGGCATCCAGACCTCTACTTTGACAGCACCCTCCGCGTCTGTGTCCCGCACTGCCGTCCGGCGCCAGGCGACGATTTCAGACGCCTTTGAACGCAACACTCCCTTCCCCACCGGAGACCGACGTGTGCGTTCCCTCAATGGGCTCCTGGCAAGGGTTATTGCCCAACATCTTCTGCCCTTCAACATCGTGGACAGCAACCCCTTCAGGCAGATGTTGGAGCAGGGAAGTGTGATGGTTGTCACCGGCGCAAAATAATTATTTAAGTTGACCTGCTGCAGTACTGTGTAAGCCTTTAGGAAGGCCTAGGTAGTAGAGCGGAAAAATATTGTTACTGCGCTGGTCTGAATAGGTGATGACACAAAATAATCTTAGTTTATAAGGTGCTGAATTCAGTGCAGTACTGTGCGTGATAAACCACAATAGGTGATTATCTGACTAAATGACAATGTCCAGCTCTTTCGAGCATGTGCAATTGTGTACTACTATGTGCGACTACTGTGCCAACAAACAAAATACATAAATATATATATACACATATATGTGTGACAGTGTTCAGCTCTCTCGAGCATATGCAAAAAAAAAAAAAAAAAATATTTCTTTTTATATACCAATGTCCTACTCTCTCGAGTGTGTGATACTATGTGCAGCTATTATACCAGCAACCAACTGTAAATAAATAAATATGCATATCAATATCATAAACCATATGTGCAAAAAATATATATGTGCATGAAAGTTCATAAATGTTCATAACATATCCCGATTGACGTGGAAGTCACAACTTCACAGTTAGAGTCCAATAAGGGAATAAATGTGATAATTAATCCTGGTGTTGTGTTTCTACTTCTTCCACCCGACTGAAATAAGTGCTACCACCACCAACTGCTGAAATGCGCACTCACCAGACTCCAGCTGGTAATGGGCCCCAAACTTATTCCGTTCCTGTCAGTGGATATATGCTATATTTCTTTGCCAGGACTGGTGTCCCTGCCCTACACCAGCACATTGTGAAGAATGTAACCCTGTCGCTGGATCACGCTGTCAGCGACAGGGTGCATCTGACAATGGATGGCTGGACCAGCAGGCATGGGCAGGGGCGCTACATAAGTTTCACTGCCCATTGGGTTTCCCTCCAAGGCGCCGGGGAGGGATCGGCGGCAACAGATTTGGTGGTGCCGCCCCGGGGTGTCCAGGGGAGAACTGCTGGTCTCCGTCAAGCATCTTTTTCCGCAGCTGCTGAGCCTCCCAGCAAGCGCCCCCGTAGCTACTCAGGTGTGGTGCACGTGCGCTGTCAGGCCGTGCTCCAGCTTGTTAGCTTAGGGGACCGGAGACACACTGGACAAGAAGTGCTGACCGCACTTCAGGCTCAGGTCCAGAAGTGGCTGACACCCCGAAGGCTCCAGGCAGGTATGGTTGTCTGTGATAACGGCAGCAACCTACTCTCTGCCCTTCAGGCTGGCAGTCTGACCCACATGCCCTGTCTGGCACATGTCCTCAACCTAGTGGTGCAGAAGTTCATGCGCACCTATCCCGGGTTGAGTGAGATTGTGCCAAGGGTGCGTAGGATTGCCAGCCACTTCAGGCGCTCCCAAACCGCTACCGCGTCCCTGTCCAAGTGGCAGCGGGTCAACAGGCTGCCCCCTCACAGGCTGATTGTGGACAGTGTGCGCAGTGGAACTCCACCCTCCACATGCTGGAGAGGTTGTGGGAGCAGCGAAGGGTGGTGAGGCAGTACCTGCTGGAACAACCCACTGCCGGGCCAGCACCAACACTCCCGTACATCACCTGTGCAGAGTGGGGGCAGATACACCAGGTCTGCCAGGTGTTGGGCCCTTTCGAGCAGGCGACCAAGATGGTCAGCAGGGAGCATGTCGTCCTCAATGACGTGCTCCCTATAGTGTTCGTGCTGGAGAGGACACTAGATCGCCTGCTCGAAGCTGGGGAGAGTGCCTTGGTGGAGCAGGAGGAGGCAGCACTGCTCCACCGAGACCAGGGCCAGGACGAGGAGGAGGAGGAGGAGAAGGAGGATGATGATGATGATGAGGAGGTTGCTGGTGTCGTCCTGGAGTCAGGGCCTGGTCAGGAGGGAGAGCCGGTGTTGGGGGCACCGATAGTCCGGGGTTGGGCATCTCTGAGCGTGAGCAGCAGCGCCTCAGGGATGAAGAGTCTGACCTCATTGACCTGGGCAGCAGTGAGGAGTCACAGCGGGCTGCGCTCTTCCCCATGGCTGCCCACATGCTGAGATGCCTCAGGAGGGACCCCCGGGTTAAGACCATCAAGGACAGGGATGATTATTGGATGGCCACCCTTTTGGATCCCAGGTGCAAGGGGAAAGTGGAGCAGTTCATCCCGGCCAGCCGGAGGCAGCGCCGGATGGAGGAACTGCAGGCAGGCATTGTCAGCCGGTTGGAGCAGGCAACTCCCCGGCCTCCAGTTGTCCCCCCTCATCTCACCCAGCAGGTAGCTGCACCCAGCAGCAGCCGAGCAGGGGACCTAATGGAAGAGATGAGGATGTTCTTCCAATCGGAGCGACCCAGTACCAGCAGCAGCAGAAGCAGTCACCACCAGCGGCTGGCCCACATGGTGGCAGATTACATGGCGTCCGCCGGTGCTTCTGAGAGTATGAATACCGACGACCCCATGGAGTACTGGGTTGCCAGATTGGACACCTGCCGCAAGCTCGCTCAGTATGCGCTGGAGCTATTGTTTTGCCCCCCCTCCAGCGTACTATCTGAGCGGACATTCAGCGCGGCAGGTGGGGTGGTCACGGACAAGAGGACCCGTCTGTCCACAGACTCCGTGGACAGACTCACATTCATAAAGATGAATGAGTCCTGGATCGGCGGTGACTTTCTGGCACCCGCCGTCGGTTCAGGGCGCTGAAGGGTCCCTTGTCATGCATTCCCTGATCTATTTACAGTGCTGAAACAAATTATTTGAACACCTGAGAAAATCAATGTAAATTTTTGGTAGAGTAGGCTTTGTTTGCAATTACAGCGGTCAAACCTTTCTTGTAGTTTTTCACCAGCTTTGCACACACTGGAGGAGGGATATTTGACCCACTCCTCCACACAGATCTTCTCTACATCAGTCAGGTTTCTGGGCTATCGCTGAGAAAAACGGAGTTTGAGCTCCCTCCAAAGATTCTCTATTGGGTTTAGGTCTGGAGACTGGCTAGGCCACGCCAGAACCTTGATATGCTCCTTACAGAGCCACTCCTTGGTTATCCTGGCTGTGTGCTTTGGGTCATTGTCATGTTGGAAGACCCAGCCTCGACCCATCTTCAAAGCTCTAACTGAGGGAAGGAGGTTGTTGCCCAAAATCTCGCAATACATGGCCCCGGACATCCTCTCCTTAATATAGTGCAGTCACCCTGTCCCATGTGCAGAAAAAAAAACCCAAAGCATGATGCTACCACCCCCATGCTTCACAGTAGGGATGGCGTTCTTGGCATGGTACTCATCATTCTTATTCCTCCGAACACGGTTAGTGGAATTATGACCAAAAAGTTATATTATGGTCTCATCTGACCACATGACTTTCTCCCATGAGTCCTCTGGATCAGTCAAGACACCTATGTCACAAGTTATTTGCCACTCTATACTACTATTACCACTGCTGCTGCTGCTGTTCATGGCACCTCTTTCCCGAGTGATTTGACACTATATTGTCTACTGTTACTAATACTGCTGCTGCTCACGACACCTATGTCACTAGTTATTTGACACTATTGACTACTATGGTCACTATTGATGCTGTAAAGTCCTGCCCACATGTTTAGATGCTATCTAGTAATATTACCAATACTGCTTGTAAATGCTGCCTGTGTGATAGTTAGTTAAGTGGTCTTGCATAGCAAGAGCACTTATTGTTATCTCACATATATATTATTCTTATTATAGCCAAATTTTAAACGGTATCTCCGCCCACAGGTTTTACACTACATTCACTGTGAGATTTCTAGTTTTTAAGATAGAACAATTTGAAGGACAATTATTAAAAAATAAATCCAGGATCTGAGAATCTGCCAAGAGTGTGTTTGCATTTGTTTAAATTGGTTTCCTTGGAGGCGCTGAGGTAATTAAAAGTCCTCACAGCTGTAAGGGGATTATATAGCTCCTCCCACACAGTTGTGAGGTGTTTTCTGTGAGGTAAATACCTTCATACACACAGCTGTGAGGTAGTTGTGAGGTGTTTTCTGTGAGGTAAATAGCTTCATTTAAAGGACAAGCATTCAAAAAACATTCCTCAATTTCTGTTGTGTTTACAGAGAGCCTGCAAACCCAAAAATTGGTTTCCTAGGAAACGCTAAAGAGTTTAATAACACCTCACAAACAGTTCTTTCCTATGTTGCAAGGGTCTCAAACTGGTGGCCCTCCAGCTGTTGTAAAACTACAGTTACCATCATGCCTCTGCCTGAGGGAGTCATGCTGGTAACTGTCATTCTTGCAATGCCTCATTGGACTTGTAGTTTTGCAACAGCTGGAGGGCCGCCAGTTTGAGATGCCTGGTAGAGTGTGTTTGCATATGTTTTACATTGGTTTCCTAGGAGACGCTGAGGTAAAATCCTTCATACACACATCTGTGAAGGCTTTCTATAGCTCCTCTCACACACTGTGAGGAGATATGGCTAAGTTTTTTTTTTGACTATGCGTAACTTCTGCATGCTCTGCATATAGCAACCATGCATAGCAACCACTCCATAGCAACCCTCCATAGCAACCCTCCATATGAAACCTCCATAGCAACCCTCCATAGCATCCACTCCATAGCAACCGTCTATAGCAACCAGTCCATAGCCATCAGTCCATAGCAACCCTCCATAGCAACCAGTTTTTGATGGGGCTAATAGCATGGTGCAGTTTTGATTAGGGGTGTTGAAAATAATCGTCGAATCGATGCATCGCGATTATACCCTGGACGATTCTGCATCGATTCGGTATTGTGCAATAATCGATTAATAATGACGTCATTGCGGCCCCTCCCCCTCCCCCCGTACAGCAATGTCTTTGCTGGAAAGATATGCCGCCGATCGGCTGGCTGCGCCTGGCGCTGTCCCCTCCTCAACTCACACAGTGTAGCCTCAGCCTCGTTGCTGCCCCCACCCACGATCTCCCTTCCTCTGTGATTTGGAGCTCTGAGTCTGACTGGACAGTGACACTGTTCATCTCCCCGATGGGTGGTGCCGAGCCGCACGAGGAGCTGAGAGACAGAGGCATACAGATCATGACTGCACGGAGCTGTTGTAACATCCGTGGGATGAGCCATAAATTTGGCTTCTGCAAACTACAAACAAGCTGAGAGGAGGGGGGGATGGAAGTGCTCCGGAGGTGAGAGATAAGCCTGTCATGCTTGATATATGGGTGAGTGTAGAGAGGTGGCAACATCCCCCCCCCCGTCCTGCTGCAGCTATCCTCTGTGTGTGTGTACTGTTTGTGCAGCCCCCAATGTGTAAGGCAAACTCTTTTACTGTCTAATTTCTTGCTGTGATTTCCTTATCATCTCTCCCCTCTGGAACCATCTACTGATCTGCAAGCAGTAGATTTCTTGCTGATTGGAATGTCTCCCTTTTTTTATTTGTGCAGTGATGTTGACCTGTTTACTATGCAAGTTGCTGCCAAAAGACTCAATGGGTTTGTTAAAGTGATACTAAAGGGTATTATTTTCTTCTTTAAAATTAAATTAAAAATCATACTTACCTACTGATCTTCTGTATAATTTCCGCAGTCTCTGACCATTTCCTGTAGCATGTCCGCAGTCTCTTACCATCTCCTGTAGCATGCACGCAGTCTCTTATCTCGTGTAGCATGTCCCCAGTCTCTGACCATCTCCTGTAGCATGCACGCAGTCTCTTATCTCGTGTAGCATGTCCCCACTCTCTGACCATCTCCTGTACTATGTCCGCAGTCTCTGACCATCTCCTGTACTATGTCTGCAGTCTCTGACCATCTCTTGTACTATGTCTGCAGTCTCTGACCATCTCCTGTACTATGTCTGCAGTCTCTGACCATCTCCTGTACTATGTCTGCAGTCTCTGACCATCTCCTGTACTATGTCTGCAGTCTCTGATAATCTCCTTAGTATTTTGGGGGGAGAGCCATGCGCACTTGCACTGCAATCGTGATGCATCGTGATGCATCGCGGAATCGAATCGTGGACTTGATAATCGAAATCGCATCGAATCGTGAGACGGGTGAAGATGCGCAGCCCTAGTTTTTATGGTGCAGTTTTGATGGGCTAGTTTTTGATGGAGCAGTTTTTGATGGGGCAATGGACCGAACTGGATTGACACACGGTTGGATCACATTTACATCTCCAGGGGCACCGTCTCCAGTCAGTAGTATTGGTGGAGGCAAGACCACGCCGCACAATTTACCCTGAAATTGTATCTTTTCTAGTTACATTACAATTTAATACTACTGCTGCTGCCTCCATGCTGAGTAATGCTTCATGACCTCTCTGGCACAGCGGATCCACCAACAGCCTCCGCTACAAGCTACCAGACCGGATCGTAACAGCAAGTGTAACTAAAACAATGAACTTTATGTTAAACCCTGGTTTGCGGCCTTTATACTGCAACCATTATACTGCAACCATTAGCCTGTATGCAAGAGCAAATCTGCACTCTCTCTCTCTTTCTTGCTCTCTCTCTCTCTCTATATCTATATATATATATTGTTGCTTTTGTTATGTTCATTTTTCAACAGTTTAGTTTGTGTTCGTCGTGACTGTGTCTGTGTACTTTAGTTTGTCCTAGTTTTGTGTTAAATAAAATAATAGTATAAAATGATTTTGCTTATTATGAAGTTAGATGTGTTGATGTTGATGTTGATGTGTTGGATGTGAAGTTAGATGTGTTGAAAAACCTAAAAATCTATCTCAAAAAGAAAGGAAACATTTCAAAAAAATAACACTTTTTATTTAAAACATCAAATTCTAAGATAACTGTTCATGCGCTTCTGCGTTTTTTCCAATTTTAACAAAAGTTGCATCTGTTCCTCCTCCACCTGTTGATTTTGCTTCTGAAGATAGCTAATTTGTATCTGGTTAGCCAGGATTTTTTGTGAATTTTTTTTCAGAGCTGCTTGGTACAGTATCATCTCTTTTGCAGCTGTTAGGATATAAGAAAAAAACAATTTGATTTCAAAGACCCTTAACAAATACATAAAATATTTCTGTTGCTTATTAATCAATCATTATCATGTCTATACACTTGTTATGTGTCTAGCACAGACCGGGAGTGCAGAATTATTAGGCAAACGAGTAATTGGACCACATCATCCTCTTTATGCATGTTGTCTTACTACAAGCTGTATAGGCTCGAAAGCCTACTACCAATTAAGCATATTAGGTGATGTGCATCTCTGTAATGAGAAGGGGTGTGGTCTAATGACATCAACACTCTATATCAGGTGTGCATAATTATTAGTCAACTTCCTTTCCTTTGGCAAAATGGGTCAAAAGAAGGACTTGACAGTCTCTGAAAAGTCAAAAATAGAGAGGTATCTAGCAGAGGGATGCAGCACTCTTAAAATTGAAAAGCTTCTGAAGCGTGATCATCGAACAATCAAGCATTTCATTCAAAATAGTCAACAGGGTCGCAAGAAGCGTGTGGAAATACCAAGGCGCAAAATAACTGCCCATGAACTGAGAAAAGTCAAGCGTGCAGCTGCCAAGATGCCACTTGCTACCAGTTTGGCCATATTTCAGAGCTGCAACATCACTGGAGTGCCCAAAAGCACAAGGTGTGCAATACTCAGAGACATGGCCAAGGTAAGAAAGGCTGAAAGACGACGACCACTGAACAAGACACACAAGCTGAAACGTCAAGAATGGGCCAAGAAATATCCCAAGAATGATTTTTCTACCGTTGTATAGACTGCTGAAATGATAGTGAGTCTTGATGGGCCAGACGGATGGGCCCGTGCCTGGATTGGTAAAGGGCAGAGAGCTCCAGTACGACTCAGACGCCAGCAAGGTGGAGGTGGAGTACTGGTTTGGGCTGGTATCATCAAAGATGAGCTTGTGGGGCCTTTTCGGGTTGAGGATGGAGTGAAGGTCAACTCCCAGTCCTACTGCCAGTTTCTGGAAGACCACTTCTTCAAGCAGTGGTACAGGAAGAAGTCTGCATCCTTCAAGAAAAACATGATTTTCATGCAGGACAATGCTCCATCACACGTGTCCAAGTACTCCACAGCGTAGCTGGCAAGAAAGGGTATTAAAGAAAAAAAAATAATGACATGGCCTCCTTGTTCACCTGATCTGAACCCCATTGAGAACCTGTGGTCCATCATCTAATGTGAGATTTACAAGGAGGGAAAAGAGTACACCTCTCATTGTCTGGGAGGCTGCGGTTGCTGCTGCACGCAATGTTGATAGTGAACAGATCAAAACACCGACAGAATCCATGGATGGCAGGCTGCATGAGTGTCCTTGCAAAGAAAGGTGGCTATATTGGTCAGTGATTTGTTTTTGTTTTGCTTTTGAATGTCAGAAATGTATATTTGTGAATGTTGAGATGTTATATTGGTTTCACTGTTAAAAATAAATAATTGAAATGGGTATATATTTATTTTTTGGTTAAGTTGCCTAATAATTCAGCACAGTAATAGTACTCACCTGCACACACAGATATCCCCCTAAAATAGCTAACACTAAAAACAAAATAAAAACTACTTCCAAAAATATTCAGCTTTGATATTAATGAGTTTTTTGGGTTCATTGAGAACATGGTTGTTGTTCAATAATACAATGAATCCTCAAAAATACAACTTGCCTAATAATTCTGCACTACCTGTATATTTCTATCATAAATACCATATGATGGTTCTGCAATCTGACGGGTGCGCTTTATATGTTGTCCATTTTTATATCTACATTTTATTGTTGAAATGTTATTAATCTTTGTGCACATATTTACCTTCCTGAGCGAGGCTCACCGGAAGTTGCTCTTCAAGGACCTCGACCTCTCCAGCTACCATGATATCCTCTTCCTCAGTAGTTTGTTGGGGGGGGACATGCTCCACAACAGGAGCTGTGGCTGGCGAGTGGGAGGGCCCTGGCTGCTCCTCCTCATCCCTCTCCTCCTCTGCCACATCCTCCTCTGCCGCATCCTCCTCTGCCGTATCCTCCTCTGCCACATCCTCCTCAGCGGCCTGGCGACTTTGGCACTTGGTGCGCACAGCTGGTAGCGGAGCTCCTATAATAACACAATGTTCATATATTAGAAAAATATTTTCTAACGACGTATGCAAATTCTGTGTACTCTGCTGTATTGTATATGAATACAGATAAATTTATATAGACAGTTAACCAATGGGAAAATGTTATATTAAAGGGTCTTGTGGGCACTACAGGGGACTGAGCGTGAGCTGGGCTGCCACCATGGTAAAATGAGCTGTTTTTGTCTCCTTTGTTTTGTTCAGACGATCTCATGTTAAAAAAAGGGCCTGATGGAGCACACGGGATTACTATGAAAACCCCACGCCTAACACAGAAATTGAGTGTGAATCTATATATATAAAACTCAACGTGTCTGTGTATGTATGTATGTACAGTATGTATCTATGTATGTACCAGCATCACGTCCAAACGGCGAAAGATATTTACATGAAACTTGGCACACAGGTTACTTATATGTCAGCCACAAACATAGGATAGGTGATTTAAGCCTTACCCTCCCCCATTTGCCATGGTCGGGGTTTTTCTTTAAAGTCCTATTCAACTCTATGGGAAATACATGTTACTTCATAACAGCTGTAGATATTTCGATAACACTTGGTCACATGTTACTTATACATCCACTTAAAGTATAGGATCGTTAATTTATCCATTAACTACCCCCATTTGTGATGGTCGTGGTTTTTGTTTAAAGTCCCATGCAAAGCAATGGGAAATGTATGTTCCCACATAACTTCTGTGTTGCTGTCTGCTGTCCCATGTCTTTTTTCAACAGTACTATGAATACCTTGGCTGGTGGTGATATATGTTACCACAACATGGCGTCTGGGTTAACAACATCTGCCCTTACATTAATTACATATGACCTTACATAACTGTCACCAAAGGAGCTGCGGTGGCTCAACGCGATTGCCACTGCGCTGACAAGCCATTCACCTCTGCAGCTAGGGGTTCGGATCCCGCTCTCGGCTACATGTTAATTGAGTTTGGTGGTCTCAGCCCGGCCCCCGGTGGGAGTGCTATGCGAGGTAAGCCTGCGCTTAGTACGCCCACCCCCCTCCCACAAAAACCACCACACTTACACACGCACTCGAAATTGGGTTAACATGCACGCACTCTGACCACGCGGTCTCTAAAAAGAGAGGCGAAGGACTAACGGGGCTGGTTGAGCGGGCAAATCCTCTCACTCCCTTATAGGGAGTCCCTCTGCCACGTTGGGCTTCAAAGCGGAGCAGGTAGGACGGGCTGTATGGGAGGACCCCCTCACACCCGCCATTGTCACCCGGGGCATGGAGAAAGGTGGCAGATTGCCTCTGGGGGAGGCCTGCCTACTCCCAACTCCTGCAGTCCGGCTCCTCTCTCGAGTACACGCACGAAATACACTTTAGAAAAAAAAAACATAACTGTCAGCAATAACTTACACACGGAGACGCTTGACCCGGTCCATATGGCGCCTCTTCAAATCGGACCATTTTTTCAGGATCGCCATGCGATCTGGTGGGCCGCCGTGGTGATCACTCAGTTTCTCCATTATGGAGCGGATCACATCCTTTTTTTGAGCCTGCCTCGGCAGCTGATCGTACCCTGTTTCCAGGAACGTCTGCAAGATGAAGAACAAAGTATATTATAATACTTTTGTTTAAACCCTTATGGATATATGACGGAAATCTATGGTATTCAACATTGGGAGCATTCTCGCCTTATTAATCAATGACAGGGGTAACATGACAGATTTTATATCTTGCCATTTTTTTGACATTTTGATGAATTAATTTAGAATAAATAATGGAGTTGATGTTATTTAAAAACTACAACTACCAGCATGCTCTGATACACCATGTAGCTCACCGTCACCAGCTGTACAACAATTATACTTTAACTCCGAGCATGCCTGGACAGTTAATGGCTGTCCGGTAATAACGGGGAGTTGTTTTGCAACAGCTGTAGGCTCCGTTTAGGAAACAGTGCCGCATACGCGAGTAGCGCCCGCATATGAAAGCGGTGTTCAAACAACACAAGTGAGGTATCGCCGCGATCGCTAGAGCGAGAGCAATAATTCTAGCCCTAGAGCTACTCTGTAGCTCAAAAAATGCAACCTGTAGAATTTTTTAAACGTCACCTATCGAGATTTTTAAGGGTGAAAGTTTGACGCCATGCCACGAGCGAGCAAAATATAAAAAAATTGGGCAAAATTTATTGTTGTGTTATTTTCTAATTCAAAAAAGTGATTTTTTTCCAAAAAAAGAGCACTTGTAAGACCGCTGCGCAAATACGGTGTGACAAAAAGTATTGCAATGACTACCATTTCATTCTCTAGGGTGTTAGAAAAAAAATATATATATAATGTTTGGGGGTTTTAAGTAATTTTCTAGCAAAAAAAAATGTTTTAGTCTCGTAAACACCAAATCTGAAAAATTAGCCCGGTGTCCACAACATGTTAAATTCATTATGCTAAATAGCAAGGAAAGTGCCTAAATACACATTTACCAACCAGGGTGTCTGCAGCTCCTAAAGCATGTATCGAAATTGCACAATAAATATCGCAATCGCATTTTTGCGAAATTACGATAAAATAGCAAGAATATTCTGAGCCAATCAGAGTGCTCCTTCCGCATTTGCCGAATATTCGCAATTATTTTGTATTGTAATATATCACGAATATTCTGAGCCAATCAGAGTGCTCCATTCCGCATTTCTCGAAATTTCGCAATTATTTTGTATTGTGAAATATCACGAATATTCTGAGCCAATCAGAGTGCTCCATTCCGCATTTCTCGAAATTTCGCAATTATTTTGTATTATAAAATATCACGAATATTCTGAGCCAATCAGAGTGCTCCTTCCGCATTTCTCGAAATTTCGCATTCGCATTCGCAATAGCGAAATTTCGCAATCTTTTCATTTCCAAAAAATATTACGAATATTCGCATTTAGCGAATATATCTCGAATATTCGACTATATATTCGAGATATATCGCGAAATCTAATATGGCATATTCTGCTCAACACTACTGCAGACCTCTCGCCTAGTAACAGCATCTATAATAGCCAGCCATTGGGACTGTTCAGAGTGGCCTCTTTTGCTCATAGAGGATGTGACAGGAAAGATAATGATCTACAATAAAGTTTGTACAGGAGGATAGAAATCCTGGGAGCAACAGTGTGCAGGAGATATGCAGAGGAGAAGAAGGGAACAGGGGAAAGTGAATGGGAAAGAGGAGAATCGGTGCGAGACTGTCCGATTTACTGCATCATCTTACTGGCAAGTACTACACAAAGAGAGGGGAAGTAAAGCTGGTGGTGAAGTGAGCAATTGTAGGAAAGTAACTTATTGGCAGAAAGATGGAGTGGCCTGGAAAGACAATCTGAACATTATGCAGTGGGAGATTAACAACAATCCAGTGGGGCAGAAGAAGAATTTGAAACTCCCAGTGCAGCCACCTCTCCACATATTAACATTGCGCCCTTTCTGCCTTCCCTTGTCCTGGCCCTGCACACAGATGATTTGCTACTGGCGCTCAGTCGATTAGGGAGTGCCCAGGCACACTCGGCACTCCCCCTATGCACGCCTATGCCCGAGAGTCTGTTGGGAAAGAAAAGTTTGTTTGAGCTTCATGATAATCAAGGTTACTTCTCAAGCAATGACAATGGCCTATAATTGTTTGTCTTTCATTTGCAAGGTATTGACAAACTAACCAATTTTATGGAAAACAAGTTTTTGCCACAATATTTATCCAGCCGACTGTTATTTCCTCCTTGAGAAATACTAACAAACAAAGGACACCTTGTAAAGCATTAACTAACATTCTGGAATCTCCCTCTAAAATGACATTTCAATTACTTTTGAGATAAAACTCTTATCCCCTATTAGAGTGAATCAAATAATCCAATTTTATTTCCAGTGATTTCCAGTCTAATGCTGAATACACATTCTACAATTTTTGTTCAATTTCCTTTAGATTTACCTTTAACCATGTAGTGCAAGGGCCTGCCTTTATTGCACACAATTTGAAAGTGTTTAGAGTTACCAAAACCATAATATGAGGTCAAATCTAAGTAAAAAAAAGAAAATTGGACAAACGTATTGTGCGTAGCCAGCTTTAGCATGCCATCTGGTGGACAAGTTAATCTACTGGCTCTGCAAGCAACTTAATTGGTAATATAACTCCACATTCATAGGTGAGTAAATATTCCAAACTGTACCTTCTAAGTTCAGAGGCATTTGGACATTTTTTTCAACTGCCTCTGAACACATTCAATGTTATCCTATGTGTCCATGCACACAATCTTGTTTATTGCCGGTTTTAGGCAGTTGAGTTTACCCTCGTTTTTTCCAGAAGCAAATAGATGGGTTCAGACACAAACGTTTTCGCATTTCAGACGCAAAACGCCGCTAAACGCGGCAAAACGCGTTACCAACATTTTGCCGCGATTTCGTTTATAGGCGTTTTTAAAGGTGACCTATTTTTTTACATTAGAAATCTCAAAAATTATGGCAAATGATGAAAAACCATTAAAAAAACATAAACAAGTGTAATTGCTTGCATTGCATTGTGGACAATCCACAACGTGTGGCAGGTGACGTGGCCAGTGGACAATCCACAAATTGTGGCAGGTGACATGGCCAGGTGATGTGGCAAGTGGACAATCCACAACTTGTGGCCAGGTGAAGTGGCAGGTGATGTGGCCAGGTGACGTGGCAGGTGATGTGGCCAGGTGACGTGGCCAGTGGACAATCCATAACTTGTGGCAGGTGACATGGTCAGGTGACGTGGCAGGTGACGTAGCCAGGTCATGTGGCAAGTGGACAATCCACAACTTGTGGCAGGTGATGTGGCCAGGTAACGTGGCCAGGTGACATGGCCTGTTGACGTGGCAAGTGTACAATCCACAACTTGTGGCAAGTAACGTGGCCAGGTGATGTGGCAAGTGAACAATCCACAACTTGTGGCAGGTGACGTGGCCAGTCAACAATCCACAACTTGTGGCAGGTGACGTGGCAGGTGACGTGGCCAGGTGATGTGGCAAGTGGACAATCCACAACTTATGGCAGGTGACATGGCCAGGTGACGTGGCCAGTGGACAATCCACAACTTGTGGCAGGTGACGTGGCAGATGATGTGGCAAGTGATGTGGCCAGGTGACATGGCAAGTGGAAAATCCACAACTTGTGGCAGGTGACATGGCAGCTGACGTGGCCAGGTGACGTGGCCAGTGGACAATCCACAACTTGTGGCAGGTTACGTGGTGAGGTGATTTGGCAGATTACGTGGCCAGGTGACGTGGCCAGGTGACATGGCAAGTGGACAATCCACAACTTGTGGCAGGTGATGTGGTCAGGTGACATGGCAAGTGGACAATCCACAACTTGTGGCAGGTGAAGTGGCCAGTTGACGTGACAGGTGACGTAGCCAGTGGACAATCCACAACTTGTGGCAGGTGACGTGGCAAGTGGACAATCCACAACTTGTGGCAGGTGACGTGGCCAGGTGATGTGGCCAGTGGACAATCCACAACTTGTGGCAGGTGACATGGCAGATGACGTGGCAAGTGGACAATTCACAACTTGTGGCAGGTGACATGGCAAGTGGACAATCCGCAGCTTGTGGCTGGTGATGTGGCAAGTGACACGCTAAAAACAAGTATACTGCTGCTCTTTCAGCTGCTACTCACTCTGGTCTCACAAAATGGCTGAAATGGTTAAATAATATTGTTTTTTGAGCTTAGGGACGTGGCAGGTGACGTGGCCAGTGGACAATCCACAACTTGTGGCCAGGTGACGTGCCAGGTGATGTGAACAGGTGACGTGGCAGGTGACGTGGCCAGGTGACATGGCAAGTGGACAATCCGCAACTTGTGGCAGGCAACATGACAAGTGGACAATCCACAACTTGTGGCAGGTGACGTGGCCAGTTGACGTGACAGGTGATGTGGCCAGTGGACAATCCACAACTTGTGGCAGGTGAGGTGGCCAGGTGACATGGCAAGTGGAAAATCCATAACTTGTGGCAGGTGACGTGGCCAGGTGACGTGGCAGATGACGTGGCAAGCGGACAATTCACAACTTGTGGCAGGTGACATGGCAAGTGGACAATCCGCAACTTGTGGCAAGTGGACAATCCACAACTTGTGGCAGGTGACGTGGCCAGTTGACGTGGCAGGTGACGTGGCCAGTGGACAATCCACAACTTGTGGCAGGTGACGTGGCCACATGACGTGGCAGGTGACGTGGCCAGTGGAAATTCCACAACTTGTGGCAGGTGACGTGGCAAGTGGACAATCCACAACTTGTGGCAGGTGACGTGGCCAGGTGATGTGACCAGTGGACAATCCACAGCTTGTGGCAGGTGATGTGGCAAGTGACACGCTAAATACAAGTACACTGCTGTTCTCTCAGCTGCTACTCACTTTGGTCTCACAAAATGGCTGAAATGGTTAAATAATATTGTTTTTGAGCTTAGGGAGGGTCTTATGATGTTTAACTAAACGCTTATAAACGCAAACGCGGTAAAACGTCAAAAACTGTATTTTTGCCTTTAAAAACGTGTGTTTAGATGTGTTTGCATTTGCGTCTCGTGTGCATGGGGCCTAAGCGGATCCCTAGCTCTTAAGGTTTTTGGGAATAAAAGGGAACTTCATCTTGATCACAATATTTCATCTTGACCATCATCCCCCCCCCCCCCCCGTGGAGATTCATCACAATCGCCATCTTGAATCGTTATCCTCCTCATCAGCACACTCCCATACCGCTCATTCTCTCGATCTGAGACACTCGATTGATGTCCTTAGAGGTCCTACTAGGGTGTAGCACCATAACTTTCTGGGTAGAGAGTTATTTGTTCATTACGTTGAACAACCTCTGTTCAAAGCCGGCTGCCTTATGTATAAGATCTTGAAAGGCATAGCCCCTGGCTACCTGCGGAGAAGGTTCCTCAAGAGAGCCCCGGGAAGAACTCTGCGATCTAGCAGGAAATGCCTCCTAAGCATACCGGTGCCTAAGAAAACTTGTCGGGGTGGCAGGTCCTTCTCCCACCAGGGTGTCATGCTGTGGAACTCCCTCCCGGAGGACATCCAGGAGGTGGCATCACTGGCGGCCTTTCGCCGGAGTTTAAAAACATGGCTATTCCATCAAGCCTAAGGCGTCAGTTGGCCTGAGTGTAACATCCGAGCGGGAACATCAGTCCAAGTCGTACCATCTTGTTGTCCACTTGTCCCTGGGTTTACCCAGGGACGTCGCCAGCGTGTCGGGATCCTTCGGGGTAATTGACCACGCTATATGCAAACTGATCCTGTGCTGTGGGTGAATAAAGAAGGTAAGCACTGTGGATCATTGGGGGGTGGAATATGGATTAAGAGGGAAGAGGAAAGAAGGGATAGGGGGGGGGGGGAACAAAATGAAGTATCATATGTGGTTTAAATTGAAGTACAGATAAATCTAAACAATTGGAGGTAATATTCTTTTCACATGTGAGATATATAGACAGAATCAGCATGTGTGGATTGCAACAAATATATTTCAGATTGTCGTGGTACAAGGTGTTGTTTTAGCGATATAGTAGAGTAAGGTTGGCAGAGCCTTAGAGGTGTTGTTGATGGAGTCATGTCATTAATTGTAGGTAATCATTGGAGTATTTAAAAAAAAAACATGGTTGCCATGTGTCATGGAACAGTGTTGAGTTTTCACTCTTCATGGCCACAATCTCGTCCATTTTGTATATGTAATGTACCCTGTCTAGCCACTCTCTGACAGAGGGGTATGCCATCGTCTTCCAGTAACGGGAGATTAATGTTTTCTCTGCCGTTAAGAGGTGCCTAGTGAGTGACTTTTTGTAACATTTTATTGAAAGATGATTTACATGGAGAAGGCAAGCAGCTGCATCTAATGTAATACTTGTATCTGTGATTACTTTCACCCAGTGTATTATTTGGGACCAATAATTAAATATTGGGGGACAGTACCATAGGATATGTGCGAGGGAGCCGATCTCTGTTTTACAGCGCCAACATGTGTCTGAGGAGGTTGGCGACCACCTCTTCACTTTCAAAGGAGTAACATACCATCTCATGAGGGTTTTGTAGGATATTTCTTGAAACCTTGAACTAAGGAAGCATTTATGCGCAAATATCGAGGCCTTCTCTCATTGGTCATCACTTATGGATACCTTTAGTTCGCTCTCCCATCTGGATTTGATCTTATTTTATGGTTTCGTATGCGGTTGGCTGAGCCATGAGTAAGCTAGAGCTGTTGTTTTGGGGGTCTGGGAACCCAATAGGCAGATCTGCTCCAGTTGGGTGGGAGTCCTGCAGTATTCTGTTTTGTGTTTGCTGTTTATAAGGAAATTCTGTATTTGAAGATAAAACCAGAAACCTGGGAAGGCTTCCCCAAGCTCAGACTTTAACATTTGGAAAGTTTTGATTCTATTTCCCGCTAAACAGTGAGTAGCTAAGAGTTTTTGTGTGTGTAATGATGATCGAGGGAACTGTATGTCTAGGCCTGGAGTGAAATCTGGGTTGTCTGTAACAGGAGTCAAAGGACCTGGTATAGAAGCTAGATTATAAGTTGAGGCTGCGCCGTGCCATACTGTCAAAGTCGCGGCGACCAGTGGATGGGGGATCCTATGTGTTAATTTTGAGTTGGAGGACCAGGGGTGGAAGGCGGTATGTCTAATGTGTTGGATCGTTTCTAGGTGAACCCAGTCTTTCGTTGATTGGTGGCAGTGCCAGTCTATGAGTCTCGTAATATGGGCAGCTACGTAATATTTCTTAAAGTCTGGAAGACCAATACCCCCCTTACTCTTGGGGAGGGTAAGCTGAGAGAAACTAAGCCTCGGTCTTTTCCCCGCCCACAGAAACCGCAGCTGGACACTGCGGAGCTTGGAGAAGAAGGAGGCGTTCAATTTGATTGGCAAAGCGTTAAAGTAATAGAGCAGTCTCGGTAATATTGTCATTTTTAGTATGGAAGCCCTACCGAACCACGAAAATAGTTTCGGCGTCCATCTTTGTAGGTCTTTGGTAATTAATTGTATAAGGGGCTTAAAGTTCGCATCATAGATATCGTCAATTGTCGGTGTGAGTTTTATACCTAAGTATGTAAGGCTTTTTTGTTCCCAGTGGAAATTATGGTTGTTTTTTAAAGAATCATATTCAGTGGCTTTTAGGGAGAGATTGATTGCTTCCGACTTGCTATGGTTAATTTTAAAATTGGATATATATCCAAAGGTAGTGAATATTTTCATTAGGTTAGGAAGGGATATGTGGGGCCTGGTTTTAAAAAAAAAGGAGGTCATCCGCATAGGCGGCTATTTTAAATTCTCTATCATGTACATTGAAACCTCTGATGTCTGGGGAGTTATTGATGGTTCTGATTAATGGTTCTAAGGAGAGGATAAACAAAAGTGGGGATAAAGGGCAGCCCTGTCGAGTGCCATTTGAAATTTTTATTGGTTCCGAAAAGGAGTTGTTGATTTTAATCAAGGCTTGCGGGTTAGAGTATAGAGCAGCTATCCAATTTAGCATGTTACTCCCCAGTCCTATGTGTGTGCAAGTGGCCATCATGTAATCCCATGAGATTCTATCGAAGGCCTTCTCCGCATCGGTTGACAGGAGAAGACCCTCGAGCTCGTATCGCTTGGCATAGTGAATCATGCTCAGGGCCTTGGAGATGTTATCCCTAGCCTCTCGGCCGGGCATAAATCCCACTTGCTCCGGTCCAATTACTTGTGCAAGCAATGGTTTGAGTCTGTTCGCAAGAATCCTGGCAAGGAGCTTGATGTCTATATTTAGTAGTGAAATAGGTCTGTAGTTGGCGCAGACAGTAGTGTCTTTTTGGGGTTTGGGGATTACAGCGATGTGGGCTGTGAGTAACGAACTGGAGTTATTCTTGTTCTTTGCCAAGTAGTTCAAAGCCCTAAGCAGAGGGGTGGAGATTACATTTAAATAGGTCTTGTAGTATTGTGAAGTGAACCCATCAGGGCCTGGGCTTTTGCTTACTTTTAACGATTTTATTGCCTCTTGTAGTTCTGTCAGTGTAATTGGGTTTTCCAGCAGGCTAGCATCCTCAATCTGGATCGAGGGGAGATTGCTATTCTGTAAGAATTCCTGTATATTGTCCAGTCTGGAGGGTGCGAGATGTGCCGGTTTGTGTTGTGAGTATAGCTTTGAGTAAAATTCTTGAAAGAGTTTCGCAATGCGTTCTGAATCATGTTCAAGGACGCCTTGTTTGTTCTTAATCGCGTGAATACGGTTTGACAACGAGGCGTCCTTGAGTGCCTTAGCTAACAACCTACCACTATTATCACCATGTTCATAAAAGATATTTTTTTTGAAAAAGAGGGATTTCTGCGTTTGAAGGTGGAGCAGTTGTGACAAAGCTTTTCTGTTTTCATTAAGCTCCTCTTCAACCAAGACTGAGAGATTCCTTTTATGTTGCTGCTCTAATTGGGCAATTTTATTATAGAGTGAAGTTATTTCTTTATCTCTCTCTTTTTTCCTTGTGGCGCCCCATCTAATTAGTTCCCCCCTGATTACTGTTTTGTGTGCCTCCCAATTATTTAATGGGTTTGTGTCTGAATCCTTGTTGTCTAAGAAGTAGGTCCCGATGGTATTGTGAATATCGTCGTGGATGGTCTGGTCCGTTAGAAGAGCAGCGTTCAGCCTCCAGCTGAAGCCACTGCTTTTTGGGGGTTTGGGTGTCATTGATATGGCGACCGGAGCGTGATCTGATAATGAAATTATACCGATCTCAGCTCTGGTCAGTGTAGGTAGGTCTCGTTGGGTAATGTATATCAAGTCTAACCGTGAGTATCTCTTATGTGGTGCTGAATAGAAGGAGAAATCCTTCTCAGTGGGGTGAGTTGACCTCCAAGTGTCCACTAGTGACAGAGAGTGAAGAAGAGCTTTCATTTTCTTCAGGGTCTGAAAAGTGACGTGAGTGTGGCCAGTAGAAGTGTCTTGCAAGGGTGAGAGAGGAACATTGAAGTCGCCCCCAAGTAGGATGCAACCTTCAGCGAACCCCTTTAGTTCATCAACAACTTTCCTACAGAAAGTGACATGGTCTCTATTTGGAAAATAAACATTAGCGAGAGTGATAAGGGTTCCCTCCCAAGTTCCCTTTAGGAGAATAAATCTTCCATCCTTATCTACCAGGCTGTGTTTATGAACGAAAGGGGCATGCTTGTTAATCAGTATTGATACACCTTTTGTCTTAGCAAGGGGATTTGTGGCATGATGCGCAATTGTATAGAGGTTGTCTGTTAATTTAGGAATGTTCTGGCCCTTAAAGTGGGTTTCCTGTAGGAAAACCAATAAAGGTTTTGTTTTTCTTAGTTCCTTTAAGAATTTGGAGCGTTTTTCTGGGATATTAAGCCCATTAATGTTGTGCGAGACTAGTGTAGGCGACTTGCCCAAGAAGGAATAAGCCATTTGTGATTTCTTTGGGGGGGTACCAGCTATTCATCTGCGGGGGGGAAGAAATATCGTGAGGTAGGGGTGGGGAAGGTATGGGGTGGGTACAGGGGGGGTTATCTGGGTGAGCTGACGAAGACCAGCTCACTCCACTCGCGAGTCGTAGCCCTAGGTCTACAGTCAAGTAGTAGGGCCTGTAGACACCTTTGTTACAGACAAAAATGTCAAAGTTGACTCTTGTGAAGGCGTGGGAGGATTCTTCGTGGATGGCAGATAGAAGTACTATCCAACAGGAGGGGTTAGATGTAGGATAGTGTTATGAAGGTCCGGATTGGAACAAGGGAATTTAACAAACTTAAATATATGTCTTAACCTCTCTATAGAGGGAGGGAAGAGAAATTGTAGAGTGTGCTAAACACTTCGTGAACAAATATCCAGGAGTAATCTGTGAAATCTACATGTTAACCAATAAAACAAAACATATAAAACCAAGGAGGCAGCATTGGAGCAGACCCTAAAAATGCCCTGTGTGGAATTAACTAGTGGTAACATTGACCGTAATCGAGGGGTGAGCTCTAGCTGGTACACATAAATCTTACATGCTCAATGTTATTCAAACTGTTTAGAGTGAGTCCCCTGATCTGTTAAAGATCCCAGGATCGCTGGGAGCTAGCATTGCGAAGATGGGGGCGACCAACCAAATTTGTGAGCTAAGGAGACTGGCTGAACGTCTGACCACCGATAGAACCTTGGATAAAAGAAAACGTACTCACACGTCTTTAGGTTACCTCTGTACTCACTTGCTGAAAGTCAGACCACAACATGGCACAAGTCTCCCCCGCGTCTAACTGCCATAAGAGCAGCGTGAGATCCCCCTAAATGCTAGTAAATACTGTGTATGCATAGGAGAGAAAAACAAGTTCAGTAAATCTCAACAGAAATGGAGCAGTATTACATCACAAGTGAAGGTCTAAACATTAACTAGGCAAACACACAACATTATAGTCCTTCATGGATCATAGCTGATGTAAATGCAACACTTGCAGTCTTCCTCTTTGGGGTAGCATGACACTAGAGTCTGAGGGGGAAGGTTAGCAAATTCGCAGGACTACTCCATCTAGCATTGAAAGGGTAGGGTAGGGTAGCATACTCAAACTTAGCTGTCTACGGGGGATCCTGGTCAGAGGTGGAAATCAAGCCAGTGATTACTAGCAGTGTTGTGATCCGCATATAAAGGGAGGAAGAAAATAAAAAACAAGAAAAAATGTTTTTGGAGTACGAGCCTCGGGCAGTGTATCTTTAAGCCAACGGATAGTTATTATAGGGTAACAAAAGATCTTTAGCAAAGGTCTTAAATATCCTGAGTCGACTGGAATCAGTTTGCATATATTTTGCAACTAAAGGGATTAGACCTGATCCAGGCTCAACAGTGTGGACATGGCGCCCTCTAGCGGGTAAGAAGAGTAAAAGTTTTCTTGTGAAAAAAAAAAAGAAGAGTAAAAGTTCTAGCTATAGCAATATGTAACATCTTCCATAAGCATGTGGGAAGAAGTGTGCCATACCTTCTGTTTTCAGAGAGAGTAAACTCATAACAAAGTATGTAGAGTTGATCTGTGAAGAGGCTTTTCCAGGGGGAAAGTAGGCTGTGCATTATAGTAATCTAATCAGTAGCACACCATGGGGCCGGTGTTACACGCAAGAAAAGAAAGGGAGAAATAAAATAAGAAATAACAGAAACACATCTTTGCAGCAAACAAAGTCATATAATATAATGCCTGAGGGACCTGTCTCCTTTGCTGCGGAAGCAGGACAGGTTATAGTAGCTCAACAACTTAATAACAGGATCTGCACAGTGTACTCCTGGTTCTGCAAACAGCAAACTATTTGAGCAATTACATCCTGGAGCCCTTGGCAGCAGGAGAGGCCTGATGACTTCTATCATTTTTCTTTCGGTATTTGCCAACTTGGTGTGGAGACTTGGACGGCGAAGGGTCTTGTGGGAGAGGTTGGTGAATGAGAGCCGGTGGGAGAAGGAAATCAGCGTACCAGTCTGGGAGGTCTATTGGTGCAATGTGTAGGTTTTCACAAAATTGCAGCAGGTCATCCGGAACCCTAAACATAAACTGCTTATCATTAAAAGTAGCTTGCAGTGCAAATGGAAACTTCCAGCGATAACTAATTCCCTTAGATTGCAGCACTTCCAACAGGGGTTTTAATGCTCTTCTGTTCTTAAGAGTGATCGGGGATAGGTCTTGAAAAAGTTGAATGTCCATTTCATTATAGACAATCTGGTCGCTGGACCTCGCTTTTCTCAAAATCTCCTCTTTAAGGACATAATTAGGGAGGCAACAGATTATGTCTCTGGGAGGTATGTTGTCAGGAGCTCTGGGTCTCAGTGCTCTGTGTGCCCTGTCAAAATCAATAGGCGAGGCTTCAGGCCTATCCAGGAGGCCATTAAATATGGACGTTAGCGTGGGTCTGACCTGGTCTGGAAGCACTGATTCGGGGACCCCCCGTACCCTAATATTATTGCGGCGTCCCCTGTTATCTAAATCTTCTAAATGACGATTGACCTCGATCAGTTGTCGGGCATGTACTTCAGTAATGTCATCTAGTCTCAACAGGGCGCGATCTCTCCTTTTGCCTGCCCGTTCTGTAACCACCAGTTGTTCTGACAGTCTCAGCAGCTCCGTTTTTATGTCAGTGATAGCCACTGAGAAGGAGTTTTTTATGTCGGCTGCTATCTCCATCATAGTGGCATAGTTTAGGGGGGAATCAGGGTTATTGTTACCTCCAGAGAAGTGTCTGATGCGGGAATGGAGACCTCATCATCCTCCGTGTCCTCCCCTCTGTTCACTCTGTGAACCGGCGCCATCTTGTCCTTCACGCGGTCTCCCGTGTAACGGTATTTATTCAAGTTAGCAGATGTCGCCTTTCCTTTAGGTGTTCCCATTAGTCTCAATTGTCTGCTGGGTGTTCCCTTCCTGAGCCGGGTGTTCATGCTCCGCTAGAAACAGGTTATTTTTCGGCGTTTGTTCCAACCCAGGGACCGGAGCTCTTTCACACAGCGGCCATTCACGCTGCTCGCCAAGCCACGCCCCCAATTTTATTGTGCTCAAGAATATCTGCATAGAGTACACATTCAGGAAATAATTAATTCAAGCAATATATCATATCACACAGAACTGTCAGGTAATGCGAGTCAGTGGTCACTGACAGCTATAAGGTGGGTCATAAGGGATCAATAACAGGGAGGGGGTAGGAAACACAACAAGATATACCCAAAATTAATTTATAAGAATTAGTCCATGCAGTCCATAGTAGTAAGTAGGGATGAGCTTCGTGTTCGATGCAAACACATGTTCGCATCGAACATTGGCCGTTCGATCGTTCGTCGAAAACGAACAAATCGGGTCGTTAGCGCCAAATTCGAATGACCCATAATTCACTGCGGCGTTGTGCGCTGATGATTGGCCAAGCATGCACCTTGACCCTGCATGCTTGGCCAATCACAGCGCCCAAAAAACTAAGAGACCTAATTGTCCAAAGCCTGGGTGCTTTGGCCAATTAGGGCTCAGGGCTTTAGCACACGCCCCACACTATAAAAGGCCGCCTCCCGGGCGGCCTCGTGTAGTGTGTTTCGGCTTGCTTAGAGAAGTGAGACAGACAGACAGAGAGCGAGAGAGATAGATAGATAGAGACACAGGGGTAGATTCACATAGAGATACGACGGTGTATCTACTGATACACCGTGGTATCTGTGAGATCCGACGCTCGGATCTATGCGGCTGATTCCTCGAATCAGGTTCCGCAGAGATCTCCCTTAGAGCCGACTGGTGTAAGTGAGTTACACTGTCGGATCTAAGGCTGCAACCTACCGCCGTCCGTTAGGTGGCGCTTCTGTTATTATACGCGACGAATATGCAAATGAGGAGAACCGCCGATTCTGAAGCGAACGCCCGGCCGTCGTTTTTTTTACGTCGTTTGCGTTCGGCTTTTTCCGGCGGATAGTTACCCCTGCTATATGCGGGGTAAGTGCGGCGTATCCTATGTTAAGTATGGCCGTCGTCGAGTTTTGAATTTTTTACGCCGTTTACGTAAGTCGTTCGGGAATACGGCCATACGTTAATTGCGTTAACATCGAAAACAATGACGTCCTTGCGACGTCATTTGAAGCAATGCACGCTGGGAAATTTAGCCGGCGGCGCATGCGCAGTACGATTGGCGTGGGGACACGCGTGATTTAAATAGTAAACTCCCCCTAGCCGCGGAATTTGCATTCCGCCGGGGATTTACGATCCGCCAGGGCAACTTACGAGGCAAGTGCTTTCTGAATACAGCACTTGCCTCAAAAACTGGCGCAGGCGGATCGTAAAAAAGATAGACCACGCGGATCAAAAGATCCGCTGATCTATGTGAATCTACCCCACAGTGTCTTTTCACATAGATAGATAGATAGATAGATAGATCAGGGAGGCTACTAGTTAGTATAGTTAAATGTACAGTTTGTAGAGAATATATTGACATCCCTAGGAGTTGTCAATATATTTATAAACTGTATAGCTTAGCTAGTTCTGCTATTAGTATCTGTCAGGCAGGAGATTGTGCTTGATGCTCTAACGTGTTAGTGTACACGTGTTAGTTAATTGCACATAGACGCGTTAACTGTTACTGAACGTGTGCTATTTATTTGCACAGAAAGGCAGTTGCTGTTAATGCAAGTGGGCTATTGAATTGCACAGAAACGCAGTCGCTCTGACTGTGCGTGTGCTGTTTAATACCACCTTAGCGCATTTGGGGTCACCGCACGTGTGCTGTTACATACCACCTTAGCGCATTTGGTGTCACCGCACGTGTGCTGTTACATACCACCTTCGCGCATTTGGTGACACCGCACGTGTGCTGTTACATACCACCTTAGCGCATTTGGTGTCACCGCACATGTGCTGTTACATATGACCTGAGCGCATTTGGGGTCACCGCACGTGTGCTGTTACATACCACCTTAGCGCATTTGGTGTCACCGCATGTGTGCTGTTACATACCACCTGAGCGCATTTGGGGTCACCGCACGTGGGATGTTACATACCACCTTAGCGCATTTGGTGTCACCGCACGTGTGCTGTTACATATGACCTGAGCGCATTTGGGGTCACCGCACGTGTGCTGTTACATACCACCTTAGCGCATTTGGTGTCACCGCACGTGTGCTGTTATATACCACCTGAGCGCATTTGGTGTCACCGCACCTGTGCTGTTATATACCACCTGAGCGCAGTTAGTGTCAGTGTACGTGTACTGTTACATACCACCTGAGCGCAGTTACTGTCACTGCACCTGTGCTGTTATATACCACCTGAGCGCAGTTAGTGTCACTGGACGTGTGCTGTTATATACCACCTGAGCGCAGTTAGTGTCACTGTACGTGTGCTGTTATATACCACCTGAGCGCAGTTAGTGTCACTGGACGTGTGCTGTTATATACCACCTGAGCGCAGTTAGTGTCACCGGACGTGAGCTGTTATATACCACCTGAGCGCATTTAGTGTCACTGTACGTGTGCTGTTATATACCACCTGAGCGCAGTTAGTGTCACTGGACA
This sequence comes from Rana kukunoris, assembly GCA_029574335.1. NCBI lineage: Eukaryota > Metazoa > Chordata > Amphibia > Anura > Ranidae > Rana > Rana kukunoris. Next base: position 19,848 of record JAJQKJ010000088.1, on the reverse strand, counting down.
TGTGCTGTTATATACCACCTGAGCGCAGTTAGTGTCACTGCACGTGTGCTGTTACATACCACCTGAGCGCAGTTAGTGTCACCGCACCTGTGCTGTTATATACCACCTGAGCGCAGTTAGTGTCACTGTACGTGTGCTGTTATATACCACCTGAGCGCAGTTAGTGTCACTGGACGTGTGCTGTTATATACCACCTGAGCGCAGTTAGTGTCACTGGACGTGTGCTGTTACATACCACCTGAGCGCAGTTAGTGTCACCGCACCTGTGCTGTTATATACCACCTGAGCGCAGTTAGTGTCACTGTACGTGTGCTTTTATATACCACCTGAGCGCAGTTAGTGTCACTGTACGTGTGCTGTTACATACCACCTGAGCGCAGTTAGTGTCACTGTACGTGTGCTTTTATATACCACCTGAGCGCAGTTAGTGTCACTGTACGTGTGCTGTTACATACCACCTGAGCGCAGTTAGTGTCACTGTACGTGTGCTGTTACATACCACCTGAGCGCAGTTAGTGTCACTGTACGTGTGCTTTTATATACCACCTGAGCGCAGTTAGTGTCACTGTACGTGTGCTGTTACATACCACCTGAGCGCAGTTAGTGTCACTGTACGTGTGCTGTTACATACCACCTGAGCGCAGTTAGTGTCACTGCACCTGTGCTGTTTTATACCACCTGAGCGCAGTTAGTGTCACTGTACGTGTGCTTTTATATACCACCTAAGCGCAGTTAGTGTCACTGTACGTGTGCTGTTATATACCACCTATGCGCATTTAGTGTCACCGCACCTGTGCTGTTATATACCACCTGAGCACAGTTAGTGTCACCGCACCTGGGCTGTTATATACCACCTGAGTGCAGTTAGTGTCACCGGACGTGTGCTGTTATATACCACCTGAGCGCAATTAGTGTCACTGTACATGTGCGGTTATATACCACCCGAGCGCAGTTAGTGTCACTGGACGTGTGCTGTTATATACCACCTGAGCGCAGTTAGTGTCACTGGACGTGTGCTGTTACATACCACCTGAGCGCAGTTAGTGTCACCGCACCTGTGCTGTTATATACCACCTGAGCGCAGTTAGTGTCACTGTACGTGTGCTTTTATATACCACCTGAACGCATAAATATGTCTGGAAGGACAACAAAGAGAGGCAGAGAGTCACGAGGGCAAGCAGGCTCTGCATGTAGAGGTAACGCTGTTATATACCACCTGAGCGCAGTTAGTGTCACTGTACGTGTGCTGTTATATACCACCTGAGCGCAGTTAGTGTCACCGGACGTGTGCTGTTATATACCACCTGAGCGCAGTTAGTGTCACTGTACGTGTGCGGTTATATACCACCTGAGCGCAGTTAGTGTCACCGCACCTGTGCTGTTATATACCACCTGAGCGCAGTTAGTGTCACCGGACGTGTGCTGTTATATACCACCTGAGCGCAGTTAGTGTCACTGTACGTGTGCGGTTATATACCACCTGAGCGCAGTTAGTGTCACTGGACGTGTGCTGTTATATACCACCTGAGCGCAGTTAGTGTCACTGGACATGTGCTGTTACATACCACCTGAGCACAGTTAGTGTCACCGCACCTGTGCTGTTATATACCACCTGAACGCAGTTAGTGTCATTGTACGTGTGCTTTTATATACCACCTGAACGCATAAATATGTCTGGAAGGACAACAAAGAGAGGCAGAGAGTCACGAGGGCAAGCAGGCTCTGCATGTAGAGGTAACGCTGGTAGTGTATGTGGTGCATCCTCTTCAGCACGTGGCCGTGGCCGCTCGTCCTTTTCGGGAGCTGGCCGTGTTGAGCCTCAACATGCAGAGAAATTAGTAGAGTGGATGACCAAGCCGTCCTCATCCTCCTCATCCTCTCTCACACAGACTGATCAAAGTTTATCTGGCAAAGCAGCTGCCAAGGCGTCCTCTTCCCTCTGCACAATGGCTTCACACAATACTTCCCTAGTACCACCATGTCCTCCTGAGGAGTCCCCCGAACTGTTTCAACACAGTGTTGGGTACATGCTGCAGGGACAGCAATTTGTCAGGGATGATGATGTTCCCCCAGCTGGAGCATACTGCCAGGTTGTTGACAGTGATGAGGAGGGAGGGGATGATGAGGTCACTGACTCTACCTGGGTGCCTGATAGGAGAGAGGAGGAGGAGGAGGAGGAGGAGGACGAGGCACAGGCACATCTCCAAAGAGGCAGGATGCCCTCCAGGGGTCAGCTTAAGGTCACACCCACTGCATTACAGCGCACATCTACGGCGCTTGTGCATGGCCGCTGCTGTGTCTGACTGGTACAGCAAAAGTTCTTTGGTGTGGGCCTTTTTTGAAACATGTCCACAAGATTGTACCTTTGCTATTTGCAACTTATGTCGCAAGCGTATCTCGTGTGGCCAAAACATCAACCGCCTGGGTACCACATGCTTGCCCAGACATATGTCGACCTGCCATGCAGCTCGTTGGCAAGCACACCAGAAAGACCCACACCAAAGACAAAAGCGTACCCCCCCTTGCCCTTCTAGTCCTCTCTGAAGCATGCAGTGAAGATGTAGAAATAGGTGTGTCACAAGCTAGTAGTAGCGGTCAATCTACTGATAGTACCAGGCAAATTTCCCTGCCCCAGCTGCTGCAGCGCCGAAAGAAGTACAATCCAAGCCATCCACATGCCCAGCAGTTGAATGCTAGCTTAGCGAAATTGCTAGCACTTCAACTGCTACCTTTTCAGTTGGTAGATTCTGCCCCCTTCCGTGAGTTTGTGCAATGTGCAGTACCTCAGTGGCAAGTACCAAAACGCCACTTTTTCTCACGGAAAGCTATTCCGGCTCTCTACCGGCATGTGGAAGGCAATGTCCATGCCTCGCTGGACAGGGCGGTCAGTGGTAAGGTGCATATTACCGCTGACTCATGGTCTAGCAGGCATGGACAGGGACGTTACCTGTCTTTTACGGCGCATTGGGTGACTCTGCTGGCAGCTGGGATAGACGCAGGGCAAGGTCCAGTAGTTTTGGAGGTTGTTCCACCACCACGCCTCCAAAACAATACTACTGCTTGTGACACACCTCTTTCCTCCACCCCCTCCTCTTCTTCTTCCTCTGTGGCCTCTTCCTGTGGGGATGTTTTCTCCGAACCAGCCGTGCTCCGTAGGCGTACGAGGGGATACGCAGGAATGCAGGCCAAGAGATGCCATGCGGTGCTAGAGCTGGTGTGCTTGGGAGACAGGAGCCACACTGGGGAAGAGGTTTTGTCAGCTCTGCAGGATCAGGCTGAGAGGTGGTTGACACCACACCAGCTGAAGCATGGAATGGTGGTCAGCGATAATGGCACCAACCTCCTCTCTGCCCTGCGACAGGGAAAACTCACCCACGTGCCCAGTTTTGCGCATGTCCTCAATTTGGTGGTGCAGCGGTTCTTGGGCAGGTACCCAAGCTTGCAGGATGTCCTGAAGCAGGCCAAGAAAGTCTGTGTGCATTTTCGGAGGTCATATAATGCCACTGCTCGGCTGACGGACCTCCAAAGGGAATACAACCTGCCCAAGAACCGCCTAATTTGTGACATGCCCACCAGATGGAACTCAACGTTGGCCATGCTGCAGCGGCTGCACACGCAGCAGCGGGCCATCAATGAGTACCTGTGCCAATATGGCAGCAGAACTGGGTCAGGGCAGCTAGGTTTTTTTCCCCACACCAGTGGGCCTTGATCAGGGATGCATGCACTGTCCTGTCACCATTTGAGGAGGCCACAAGGATGGTGAGCAGTGACAATGCATGCATCAGTGAGACTGTCCTTATTCACATGTTGGAGCACACGCTACGTGGAATAATGGACAGGGCCCTTGAGGCAGAACAGAGGGAGGAAGAGGAGGACTTCCTTACCTCTCAAGGCCCCCTTTACCCAGACAGTGGTCCTGCTTGCCCACCTAGCACACAGGAAGGAGGAGGAGGATTGTATCAGCAGCATGGAGGTGGAGCCTAGCACTCAGCAGCAGCAGTCTTCAAGGGATCAGTTACAGTCCCAAGGAGCACGTGGCGTTTTACGTGGCTGGGATGAGGTGCCTGTGGATCCTGTCGTCCTCAGTGACCCAGAGGACTGTGCCCCCCGAATGCCTCTGCAAACCTACGCTGCATGGCCTCCCTGATCCTGCAAAGCCTGCGTAAGGATCCTCGTGTACGTGCTATTAAGGAGAAGGATCATTACTGGCTGGCGACTCTCCTTGATCCACGTTACAAGAGTAAGGTTGCGGACCTTATGTTGCCATCGCAGAGGGAGAAGAAGATGAAACTTCTGCGGGAGGCCTTGCAGAAGGGTCTGTGCAATGCGTTCCCAGAACCGGGGGGATTACCAAAACCTGGCTCTGGACAACGTCTTGCTGAGGCTTTGGTGAGTCACAGAAGGGGTGTTGGAGAAGGTGGTTGTCTGACGGATGCGTTCAGGCAGTTTTTTAGTCCGCAGCCCCAAGGTCTGACCGGTTCCAGCAACCATCGCCAGCGTCTGGTTTACATGGTCCGGGAATACCTAGGGGCAAGATCTGACTTGGACACCTTCCCCACCGAAAATCCTCTGGCTTACTGGGTCTTGAGGATGGATCACTGGCCAGAGCTTGCCAGTACGCAATTGAGCTACTGGCTTGCCCTGCATCCAGTGTTCTTTCAGAACGGACATTCAGTGCTGCTGGAGGCTTTGTGACTGATCACAGGGTGCGCCTCTCCACCGGCTCTGTTGATCGACTGACCTTTTATCAAAATGAATCAGGCTTGGATCAACACCAGCTACCAAGCACCTGATGCTGATATTAATGAATAATATCTTTTTGTTGAATTGTCGGATCCCTTTTAGACTGCTGATGGTGAGTGACTGTCCTCTTATGCTGCTGATGGAATATTCTTCTCCTCCTCACTTTTCTTGCTGATAGCTAGTAAGAAATGTTGTGTTTCTGGGCTCCGCCACCAGTGCCTAAGGCACAATTTTTCAACTCCTGTTTAACAGGGGCACCTAATAACAATTTTTGATGCAATACTTTGCACGTGGCTCCTTGTTGCGCTCCAATTACAGTATGTTTGAGGGGTGCCCTTTTTTCTAAAAATTTTCTTTCACAAAACAATAATGGCCCCCCACCACTGCTAAAATATTTGACATAATGTTGCCACACAGAACTTGCGCAAGTAGCATTAATTACTTTTTTTTTTTATAGTCTTCTCATGTTGTGCAGGGACATTTCTAAATACGCTTTAGACACTATAGACACCCAGCAGGTGTGATATTTAAAGGAATTTTTTTTTTCACTTTAAGCATCATTAAAATGGCTGCCCCGCAAAAAACGTCAGTTTTAAAAAAAAAATATTTCCATTGATACATGTTCCCTGGGGCAAGACCCAGGTTCTGAATGACGTTTTCCAACATTTAAATTGAATTTTGGTCTTTAAAAAGATCGTTTTTGAATTCTAACGTTCGGGTCCCATAGACTTCAATGGGGTTCGAAATATTCGTGCGAACCCACGGTCTGTTCGAACGTTCTGGTGCGAACCGAACCCGGGGGTATTCGGCTCATCCCTAGTAGTAAGGGATGTCAAGGAGGAGTCCACAGAACGGATGGATCCACAGGTGGATGGAAATTGCACACAGTCACCAGCAGCTCCTCAGCAGGAAATGGGAGTTGCCTCAAACAAAAAAAAAAAAGCAAAAATAGGGCGCCAGGGTCAGTGTGATAGTAAAAAGCAAGTAACACTTTATTCAGATACACTTGGCTGTGGCTCACCAATCAAGCAGTCAGCAGTCACAGGGGACGAGAAGACCACTGTGGGGATTAAGCTCAGACCCGCCATATGGAGGTGTGTATGTTAAGGTCACCCATGCTTCGCCCCTTTTTATTACTGTTATAACAAGGAGGGGCTTAGTCATCATATAAAGCACAGTCATGCAAAGGTTTTATAAACCTGACGCAAAAGCTTAATGAAAAGATTGTCTGATTAGCATCTGTTAGCATCTGATCTGTTTTTAACCCTGCCCCCAAGTCCACCCCTAAACACACCCCCTGTAAGTTATCTCCTGAAATTACACCATTAAATGTTTTATGGAGAATTAAGTTCCAAAAATTATTATTCACAACTTTAACAATATTAACATAAAGCAGTTCAGTGGCCATCAGCGCAGAATACCATTGCCCATCAATGCAGCCTCAGTACCCAGCAATGCATCAGTAAGATCCCCCGGCTGGATGACACAGAGCAGGGATCTCCCGCTAAGACACAGCTTGTATATGAAGAGCCGTCACTGTCGAATGATGTCCCGCCTCCTAGACCTGCTACTCTAATAGACAGCATACTGGTCCAATGCTGGTCCAGGAGGCAGGACTGACAGCGGCCGGCTATTCATATACAAGCTGCGTAGTCCACCCTTGCTCCAACACTCACCCTTCGCTAATTTCCACTCACCAAATTTTGAGAGCTGCATGTGCAGACACTTTGCCCCGGGGGAGGAGGGTACTTGCACGCCCTACGGGGACACCCATGTCTACTATGCAACTACAATGGGTACAGAAAGTAATCACCCTCCCTACCTAAAATAATCACATTTTGTTACTTTGCAGCCTAAAATGAATGTTTTGCCAAGCTATATTTACTCAACTTATAACATCCAAGTGAAAAATATAAAACACCATGTTCAAAAAAAAAAAATCACTTCTTGGAAAAAGGATTACCCCCTCCTAAAAATGACTTGTAAACTCAATCAGGTATAGCTAATCACCTTCTCAATGGCTCACATCTATTTGACTTTCAACTGATCAGCTGTGGTCATTTTAATTAGCTCAGTATGAAAAGAACTTTCCTGGAGCATTTTAGTCCCTGGTAGTGCAACTGAAGCAATCAAATATTGGTGGAAATAATGTGGTACAAATTGCACTAATGTCAACAGGACCATATAAATACGGATGTATAAACTTTGCTATTGATGCAAATATAAAGCTGCGATTCGCTGTGTAATATAAAAAAGTGGACAGAAATGGAAAAGAAAAGAATTGCGCTAAGCCTCAAAAACAATGTGCATATAGAAATCAGTGAAGACAAATAATATAGCAGATAACTAATTGAGCAGTCCTCATATGTTGGTGAAAAAAACCACTTGATTGTTTTCAAACAAAAAGTCCATAAATCACGCGATATATAGTGAAAAAAAAACTGTGACCAGTCAAGTCCTCATGAAATGACAGCTTTATTGCTTTCGTAAAAAGGAGTTCAAAGTAAGCAAAGAAAAATCACAACTGTGACTAAAAAAAGGGAAAGGAAAAAACGAATCCTCCTCCACCCATGTGAAAAGTCCTAAGATGGTGTAGTCATATATGGTATAGATGATAGTGATAATCCAACCGCTAGAAGCCTCCACCGATAGAGCACACAGATCTGCTTACCAGATCCAAATGGTCCCTTAAATTACAGGGGACCCCAGGTCGCATGTGTTATACACAAACAGCTGGGCTTGACAGGATGCGAACACCCTTGTATGGATCATTTCCTCATTCCAATCATCCAAAACAGTGATGACCACATTCGCATGAAAAGACACAAAAGATACCTTGATCGTGTAAAACCCTTATTTTTAAAAAAATGTAATGAGTAATATAAGTACTAAACACCCACAATTTGGCGATAGATAAAAAGCCTTAGGTCTGCTGTACCGGCCGGATACATGCAGACAGACCCGTCAGTCAAGGGAATCTTGAGCAGTCCAGGGGGTAATGCCAGTGAGCCACTCGTTCTGCCCGACTTGGTTTGTGAAAAGATCACGTCTTCAAGGGGCACTGGGGTGGACAAGCACTGTCAAAAGGTCTTCAGGATAAAGTTGTGGACAGGCACAAGTTAGTAGATGGATAAAAAAAAATTCAAACGGCTTTATCAATGCCTAGAAGTACAGTGAAGTCTATTAAAGGGGTTGTAAATTATTTTTTTCCCCCCAAATAGCTTCCTTCACCTTAGTGCAGTCCTCCTTTACTTACCTCATCCTTCGATTTTGCTTTTAAATGTCCTTATTTCTTCTGAGAAATCCTCACTTCCTGTTCTTCTGTCTGTAACTCAACACCGTAATGCGAGGCTTTCTTCCTGGTGTGGAGAAAGCCTTTTGAGGGGGGGGGGTGAGCAGGATTGTCAGGACGCCCACTAACACACAGCTCCTTTCTCTATCTGCAAAGTAGAGAGTGTCCTGACTTGCCTGCACTCCTCACCCCCATCAAGAGGCTTTCTCCACACCAGGAAAAAAGCCTTGCATTACGGTGTTGAGTTTCAGACAGAACAGGAAGTGAGCATTTCTCAGAAGAAAGAAGGACATTTAAAAGCAAAATCGAAGGATGAGATAAGTGAAGGACTGCACTAAGGTAAAGGAAGCTATTTAGGGGAAAAAAAAAATGCTTTACAGTCCCTTTAAGAAGTGGAAGGTCTTTGGAACACAAACTCTCCTTGGATCAGGCCGTCGCTCCAAACTGGATAAAAATGCCAGGAGGATGGGAGCTGTGGTGGCTCAACGTGATTGGCACTGCGCTGACAAGCCATTCACCTCTGCAGCCAAGGGTTCGGATCCCGGTCTCGGCTACATGTGAATTGAGTTTGGTGGTCTCAGCCTGGCTCCCGGTGGGTGTGCTATGCAAGGTACGCCTGTGCTTAGTACGCCCACCCCCCCCCCCACAAAAACCACCACACTTGCACGCACAAAAAAAAAATTGGTTTAAAACACATGCACTTTGGCCATGCGGTCTCTTAAATAAAGAGAGGCGAAGGACCTACGGGGCTGGCTGGGTGGGCTAGGCCCCCTCACTCCCTCATAGGGGGAGTCCCTCTGCCCCATTGGGGTCCCGTTGGGCCCCAGTTGGGCTCCCAAGAGGAGCAGGTAGGGCGGGGTGAGTGGGAGGCCCCCCTTCACACCCGCCATTGCCACCAGGGGCATGGAGAAGGATGGCGATTGCCTCGGGGGGGAGGGTCTGCCTACTCCCAACTCCTGCAGTCCGGCTCCTCTCTCTCGAGTTCACGCACAAAAATACACTTAAAAAAAAAAAAATGCCAGGAGGAAACTGGTCAGAGAGGCTACCAAAAAGCCTACAGCAACTCTAAAGCAGCCGCAGGAATTTCTGACAAAGAGTGGTCATTGTGTGCATGTGACAATATCAAATCCTCCCATACATGCCACATTTGTGGAGGGTTGCAAGAAAAAAAAGCCACCCCTTAAAGGCCACATGTAGTCACTACTGGGCTTTGTCAAAAATGCACCTTGAAGATATTGAGGCCACATGGAAAAGGGTGTTATATTCAGATGAAACTAAAATGTCATTATTTGGTCTCATCACCAAAAACTATGGCCCAGATTCACGTACATCGGCGCATTATCGGTCCGGCGTAGCGCACCGCCATTACGTTAGACTTGCGCCATCTAGCCGCGTAATCCCCCGATTCACGTAGCTTTTGCGCAGGAAATTGCGCAAGCGTAAGATTTTTTCCAGAGGCGTAAGGAGGAGTAATACAAATTGGGAGGGACGTGGGCGTGTTACATTGAAATGAGCCGTGACCCCATGCAAATGAAGGGCCGGCCGGCTCGCGCATGCGCGCTTGAAGGACCATGGTCAGCTCCGATGTGCGCATGCTCACAACTCGGGAGCGGCGCAATCAGTGAAATTGGAAATGGACAACTTTATGAACTACGCAGACAGCATAAATAGACAGACACAAACGCACTTCCTTTGCAAAAATACATCCCTTTGTATCCCTCCCTCTACAGCAAGGTGCTTTTGTTTGTTTGTGACGTGTCTTTGAGATATTTGAGGACTGTTTTGCAGAGTGATTTTTGTCTTTTCTGTGTTTTCTTTGTTGTTATTTTGTTTAAATTATATTTTTGCTGGGCATTTTTTATTTTTGCTCGTCATTTATTTAATTTTTTTGGTTCTGTTTGTGTATGATTTTGGAATGTGGGGGTGATATTCCTGCGGGAAAAGGGGTGTCACCCTCATTTGTGGTGGAGAAGTGATCCCCAGGTCTGTGTGAATGGTGTATGAATGTACAGTGACATAATTGGAGCCGTGGCATGGCGTTGCAGCTCACAAGTCCTGCATGGTGGACTGGTGCCAATCCAATGTGATGAGGATGTGGGGTGTGTGTGCTAGGGACCACAGTGGTGTGCATGCATGCATTCTCATTGTGCCATGATTAATGTGTGTGTTTTAACGTGCAAAGATGCATAATGTGAGCTGGCATGAGATGGGGTACCAGTGCATATGCAGAGTCACCTTGAAGGGAAAAGACAGGAGGATGTTAGTCATGCATGTGCCACTTGTGAGGTGTGCATCACGGGAGGGGATAGTCATGCCTGACTCCCATGTCACTCACCAACCAGCCAGCTGTCCCCATACATGTTCTGTTCGAAATCTGTGGGGATGGGGCTCTGATTGTATATGTAGCTGTCATGGGTGTCATGGGTGGTGCCATGTGTTGGGCTGCTGATGTCCTCCTGCAAGGTTGTGGCAATTCCATGATGGCATGAGGGGTGAATCTGAAGATGCGAGACACCTCAGAATCACTCATGCCAAAGATGTCTATGCATGTGTGATATATCAAGTGAAGAGTGAGGGGCTTGTATCAGATAAGAATATTGTATTAGATTAATTTAAATTGTAAATTTTATATAAGCAAACAAAAAAAAATAAAAAAACATCTCCCGTGCCCTCCTTAGTGCCATCCTCCGTGCCCTCCTCCTTCTTTGTTCATCTAAAGTCAGTAGTATAGCTATGCGCGACGATGCCCCTGGCATGTTGGCATACAGATTGTTGGGCAACACGTGTGACTGCTGAACTCCTCACTAACAGTGTTGCTTTATCTGACAATTAGACTTTTTTTCATTTTTTAGACCAGCTTTTAGGTGCTCTAACTTTAGACAGGACATTTTGCTGTTGCGCACATCGCGTAGCCTGCGCAGCAACTGCGTTTTTTTGTGGATCCCCGCAACTCCCTCATTAGCATATTTGACTAGCAAATCAATGGTGTGTCTAGCGCATTTTTGCGCGGACGGATGCGTCTAACGAAATTACGCCGGACAAAAAAAAGTAGATTTCTGGCGTAATTCGTTTTCTGAATCGCGCGCATCTAAACGCACGCGCACATTTAGACTTACGCACGCGCAACACCAGTTGCGCAGGCGTAATCGCTCTGTGAATCTGGGCCTATGTGTCTGACAGAAATCCAATATAGCTCACCATCCAAATAACACCATTCCCACAGTAAAGCATGGAGGTGGTAATATCCTGTTATGGGGGTGTTTCTTTGTAGCAGGGACTGTAGCACTTGTCAGGATAGAAGAAAAAAGTGGATGGGGCAAAATTCCATCAAATTCTTGAGGAAAATCTGCTGTACTCTGCCAGAAGGAAGTCAATGGGAAGAAGGTTTACCTTCCAACAGGACAATGCTTTAAAGCACACAGCAAAAATTACCACACAGTGGTTAAAGAAAGTGGTGAACGTCCTTGGCCTAGTCAGAGGCCAGACCTAAACCCCCATTGAAAATATGTGCAAGGACTTGAAGACTGCAGTCCACAGATTGTCACCATCAAATTTAACTGAACTTGAGCAGTTCTGTAAAGAAGAGTGGGCAAATATTGCAAAATCTAGTATGTGCAAAAGGTAGTAGAGACAGATCCCAGCAGTCTAAGGCTGGGTTCACACGTGAGCCTGCAGCGGTTTACAGCAGGAGTCTGGTGCGTCCTCGTTCACCATTTCATGTCTGATTTCAGCCCAAATTTTTGGCTGAATTTGGACCTGAAACAGACCAAAAGACGCACAGGGCTCCTGTGCAAATCACACCAGCGCTGCTTCGGAGATATGTGAACTGGCTCCATAGAGTGTCGTGAAAGAAAAAAAACGCTAAGGGGTGGAAATCTTCAAAATAAATGGTTCCCCCGGGACCACAGGTGCAGGCAATGCATACGAGATTGCAAAACAAAAGAAAGGATTCTTCTGGACAGCCGCACTCTGAACTTTATTGTAAAAATCCAAGATAGAAAAACATCACTACATGTCACAGCATACTGGCAGAGCCGACGCGTTTTACACTGTACATAGCTATGATTAAGCACTAAATACAGTGTGAAATTGTCAGCTGTTTTTCTATCTTGGATTTTTCCAATAAAGGCAACCTTTGTTCGGAGTGCGGCTGTCCAGAAGAATCCTCTTTTGTTTTGCAATCCATAGAGTGTCGGTTGCAATCTCCTGCTGTGCGAATTGGATGCAGTAAAAATTTGCACTAGTGTGAACTCAGCCTAAAGGTTGTAATTAAAGCAAGATGTGGTTAAACAAAATACTGACACAAGGGGGTGATTTTTTTCCCAACTTGTTCCATCAGAAACAAAACACATATTTCTTCTCGGGTCCATCTAAGTTTCAGGCAGAGCTGATCAGAAGCTTTATGCAAATCTATGGGCCGGTAGATGCAAATGGACATGTGCCCACTTACATCTGGTTACATCTGCGTTCATGCAGGTTTATAAAATAAATCAAAAAGTTAACCGTCAGCCACAATGTGTTGTGGTGCGCTGTAACACACGTGCTTTTGAGCTACCGTTACCTTAAAGTGGTGCTATTCAAACCGAAATACACAGTTAACGTCATTATGGTAATGCACAAAATGCAAACTCAGTCTGAAAGTACCAATTGACATACAAAATATCAAATATTCTGTACAATACCAAAAGTTAGAACACGGTTTTTATGTATGTGTACCTGTGACAGGAGGTGCCAAGAGTGGTCTTTGAGCTTTATAACTGCAAAACATTGAGAGAAATATTTGACAAAACTACTCCATTATATGCTTGTATTTACTGACACAAAATAGCAAGACAAACTCCAAATAAGGCAAGACTTTTACCAACTTTTTTTTTTATTGCATTTTAATTAGTACATCATTTTAAACACATTTAAAAGGTATGCTTATCAAAATATTAGTGGGAGTGATGAGCTATACAGAATATCTACTTCATAGATATGTACTGGGACTTACAGCAGCCAAATATTTTTAACACCAGTTGTCACTTTTTTGCATGATAGACAAAGCAAAGGCAACGCTGCTAAATGATTTGGCACTTCTCTTCTGTATGGTTAAATCGGTTAAAAAATGATAGAGTTATAAATTTACACATTTTTAAATTACACCATTCAGGTCAATAGTGAAACCTATACAGGCTTATTTAATAATTGTAGTGCGTAGTGTAAAGTGCAATAACTACCGGTAGATAAAAAGTTACAATAACCTTCAGCAACCAGATTTCACTGTAGTAAAAGAAGTAAAAGATTAAATTTGATTGGTTACAGAGGCTCTTTGTACTTTACAAGGTATTGTTCGTAACGTTCAACTGGACTTGTTCTATATTGTTGAAAGTTATTTTCAACATTACAAAACAAGTCCAGGTGAATGCGACCAATTACTACTAGCCAAGTTCAAATGTCTTTATAAAAATCACAAATCTAAAGTGACAAATGTTTTGCCTGGCATACTCAATTACAATACAAATAATAAAGTCTTTTCCCATTTCATCCATATAGACATTACTGCATATTGCATTACTCCTTGTTAAGGGTAACATCACCTCTATAGAACTTCAGTGCCGCAATTCATATACAAGACCCTTCCACGTTGTGCAAAAAAAAAAATATGAAAATGGAAAGGGAAAAGCATAAGAGATGGAGGAAGGACAATCATGTGTGTGCAGGTAAGGTGAGAGATATGGGCAGGTGCAGGTTGGGGGGATGAGAAAACATACTGTAGGTACTTGGTGCAGCTTGTGTAGTACCAAAAGATCTGAAGCAGAAGCAAAGGGTTTCACTTAACTCTAAGTGCTCCTTCCAGTGTTCATGGGCCTTGCATCACATATTCACAGTATAAAAAGTTATGTTTAATTGTGCTAAATGCCAAGTTTTGAGGCCAAATTACTGTTATTTGCAATTCTTACCACCTAGAATGGTCTGCGCACCCTATCTGAGATAACAGCTACCTTGCTTTTCAGCTTGGCCCCATACTCTTGCCTTATTAGACAAGACCAACAGCATGCATAAAAATAAATAAATAGACAAAATAACAGTAGATATGCCCATCTAGAAATGAATACGCATTAACAAAATGGTAAGCATGGAAGGTTCATGGATGAAGTTTGAAGTTTGAAATTTGTGAAAATTTTCTGAACAGAACACAACTTAATTCTGTAAAGTGACTAGGGTCTGCTTCTGCTTTGGCAAAATTGTGGCTTTGTGCAGACGTTGGTGGAAATGGTTCCAATGTAAGAAGGTTGTTGGGTTATGTTCACACATATTCACTTGGATCTGTAAACAAAATAGGAAAGTAGTCCTGGCTGATTATAATAGCAGACTTGTCTATAATATTGTGGTATAGACCTGGGCTGTCTCCAAAAATCTTATACAAGAGGAAGCGGTCTCTTCTATGGAGTTAGACCACCCGGTGAGGTTCTCCTCAATGTATGGCATCATGTCAGATGTTAGCTGGTTTAGGTAATTTACCTGTGAAGAAAAAAAAAAAAAAGGAAAAATAAGGGAATACAATAACTATAGAAACAATACAGAAGGCAATATTCTTAACATGGTAGCCGATTTGTTGCTAGGAGACATTTTCATCAGCTCACAACGATCATCTCTGCAGTGCAGAATTAAAAAGCAAATGAGGATTTGGAAATGTCCATTTGCACACTTTTCATACAGGGGTGCAATTGGTGTTCTGTTATCGCATTTCTATACAGCACTTCTAATTTCTACAGGTTATATATGGTCTAATGATTAGGCAGCAACTTTAATACCGACATATTTATATACATTTTGGGAGACAAACATGGCTTTCTTTCTAAAAAACACACCTGACAATCTTCCTTTCCAAGACTGTAAATCAGGAAGCCAGCACATCGCACCTCACTTCTCAGGAACTCCATTGATGGAGGACAAGAGGACAAGGTCACTGATCTCTCTGCAATGACGTAAGGATCACTGGAAATATATAAAAAATAAAATATCTTTATTTGAATTTGATTTTATGGTTACAGGCAATATTGTCCAAAGATTAACATACTTTCTTTGTTCTCACTTTCAGCCCTCATTTACATCTTAAAACACCATGGGGTTTATTTACCAAAACTGGAAAATGTATAATCTGGTGCAGCTGCGCATTGTAGCCAGTTTTTAACTTTAGCTTGTGCAATTAAGCTTTGACAAAAAACAACAACCTATAAGCGTATTTAAAGTGGGGAACAGGCCAGGTGGTAGGCACCCAAGAAGGAAGGAATGACACACAGAGGCCTGAGATGTTAGAGTGCGTGATCAAGAATGATCCAAGCACACTGTAACAGTCTATGCCATGGGTCTTCAAACTACGGCCCTCCAGTTGTTCAGGAACTACAATTCCCATCATGCCTAGTCATGTCTGAATGTCAGAGTTTTACAATGCCTCATGGGATGTGTAGTTCCACAACAGTTGGAGGGCCGTAGTTTGAGGATCCCTGGTCTATGCAGAGGTTTCAACAGGCAGAACACACGCCTATAATTATGCAGTACTTGTGGAGAACAATGCTTGAGGACTGACAGCAGCTGGCACAGAAGTGGCTTATAGGAAGTAAGCAATGAGGCACTGAAAGATTCCACACAGTCCTTATACTGTCCCTTCTCCCTATGGAACCTTTCCCTACTCTAAGCGTACTCTACATAGCCAGCAGATTCCTGTCCCTAATCCAGTGTTTCTCAACTCCAGTCCTCAAGCCCCCCCAACAGGTCATGTTTTCAGGATTTCCCTCAGATGAAAAGGCTGTGGGAATTACTAAGGCAGTGAAACTGATCAAATCACCTGTGCAAAATAATGGAAATCCTGAAAACCTGACCTGTTGGGGGGCCTTGAGGACTGGAGTTGAGAAACACTGCCCTAATCCAACCACATGCAAAATAAATAGGCATACACAGGCATCATATTCAGAGACTTTCACGTCTGCTTCTGATTGAGGTCTGTGAGAAACTTTTTTTACATCATTCTGCAAGATCTGAAGCAATTTACAACATATTATTGAAATATATCAAGCACTTCCTTTAACATAGATGAAACTTAATCACAAGTATTAGTGCAGGTAAAGTGGTTGTAAACCCTTACATATACCCACTGAAGTGACTGGCCTCAGGTGATACAGAGCTAAAAAAAAAAAAATCTCCTACATAAGTGCTACTTGTTTATCTGAAGCCCGTTCTCCTCTAAAGCGTTCTAAAAAAAACAAAAAACACACCCAAAGACTCAGCAGGCAGAAGATGGGGATCAGATGCCACACACGGAAAGGAGAGCCGAGTGTAATCTGAGACCCGAGTAGAGGGAAAAGAAGAAAACGACAGAAACTCAGAGAAACATGCACATCTGAGGAAGTCAAATCACCTGCTGTGTGCTGAAGAGAAGGGAAGCGCCGTCTTTCCATATCTGGTGCTTTTGCCTGAGGCCAATACAGACTATAGAGGGATGTACTCTGTTCATTTCAGAGGTTTTCAACCACTTTTAAGTGCAGGTGAACTAAAAAAATGAAGATTAACATTTAGAAATGTTAATTGTGGCTAAGCAGTGCCCTAAAAAAAAAAAAAGTGGACTTTTGTTTGGAATACTTCCTGAAAAATAGCAGCAAGCATGCCTAGGCACTCCTGTGCCTACAGCCTCATAACTGTACATCTGCAGTATGAGATCTAAGGCACTGGTGCCTTTATCTGCTAGTCTCAGGAAATTAGAGTGAGATTTGGTGATATCATTAGGGCTCTTTCACACGTCCGTTCAGTTTTTTAAGTCAGTTTTTTTCTCCCTTCAGTTGATCTGTTTTTTCATTCGTTTTTTCGTCTGTTTTCCGTCCGTTTACATCAGTTTCCGTTCCGTTTTCCGTCCGTTTTTCATCAGTTTTTTTCATCCGTTTTTTCTTTTTTTAGAACTTTTTTTTTTTACATATTTGGATGAAAAACTGACGTTCGATCGGATGGTAAACGGATCGTCCGTTTTTTTGTCCGTTCCGTTTTTTTGACGGAAGAAAAATAGGGTTTTTCTTCCATCCAAAAAAACGGAGCTTACCGCAGACGGATGTTAACGGACGTTAGCGGATGCTCATCCGCTAACGGAAGCAATAAGGTCCGTTAACGGACGTCCAAAAAACGGACGAACTGAACGGACGTGTGAAAGAGCCCTTACTGTGCTGTCCACTATTCTCCTTGCTGGAGGCTCTGACATGTTGAAGAAAAGCCCTGTCTTTACACAAAGCAGAACACCACAAGTCAGTAATGAAACAAAAAATAATTAGCTGCAAGGAGCGCACAGGCAATACTGGTGACCCATTTCCCTTTACCTCGGACTCCCCAAGTACCAAATCGCTCGTCTGCAAGTCGTTCAAAATACGGCCGCCAGACTTGTGACTGGGAAAAAACCCTGGGAATCAATCTCACCTTCACTGAGATCCCTTCACTGGCTGCCAGTTAAAGACAGAATTGCTTTCAAAGCACTCTGTCTTACGCATAGATGTGTCCATGGGAATGCCCCCCTTTATTTTTGCGAAAAAATAAAAGCTCATAACCCCAATCGCGTTTTGCGATCCACCTATCAAAACCTGCTCCAGGTTCCGAAAGCCAACTACAAGTCCAAAGGAGAAAGAAGATTTGCAATCCAAGGTCCCAGACTATGGAACGCTTTACCAACCAGCATTCGGTTGGAGGAAAACCACCTAGCATTCAGGAAAAAGGTCAAGACTTTTCTCTTTTGATATCAAAGGAGACAGGAACAACAAGCGCCCAGAGGCGATTCAGTTCGCATGTGCCGCGCTATATAAGTATTCATTCATTCATTCATTCATTCATTCACAGCACGTTGTGTGTTCAAGCTGTGACTCACCCATTTTTACATGGAGGTCTTCGAGACATCAGCACCACAAAGTCCCTGGACTTGCTTTGCTTTACAGGTGGGGAAGTTATATAAAAAATGTTATCGTCATCACTGGCAGTTTCAACTACTTTACAGCTTCTGAAAATATATTAGAAATAAAAGGCATAGACTTAATAAAGCTTCAAAATGATCAAAAAAGTATATCTAAAAAAAAAAAAGCAGAACACACTATACAACAGAAGTCAGTTTGATGCAAAGATTGGTGTGGATTAAGCTTTTAGGAGAGAAGAAAAAAAAAAAAAAAAAAGAGAATAGTGAATAGAGAGAAAAGAAGAAAAAAAGAAAAAAGAAAAGAAAAGAAAAAAGAAGAGAAAAAAGAGAAAGTAGGATTTTTAATAACAGCTTACCTGTAAAATCCTTTTCTTTGAATACACCACGGGACACAGAGCCTTAATTATTACATAGTGGGTTGTATGGGTCACCAGAGGTGATTGGACACTGGCACAACTAATGAGAACAAGGTCCCCTCCATAGAACACCTCCCATACAGGAAGTACTTTAGTTTTTGTAGCAAAGCAGCAAGGATCTCATAAGGGGGGGGGGCTCTGTGTTCTGTAGTGTAGTCAAAGAAAAGAATTTGACAGGTAAGCTGTTATTAAAAAAAAACACTTTTTTCATCGTACACCATGGGACACCGAGCCTTAATCGTTACATAGTGGGACATCCCAGAGCAATGCTCAATATGAAGTTTACTAGCGCAGCCATGTTTTTACTGGCATTTCACAAAAGTTACTAAAATGACATTTTTAGGTGCAAATTTCAGTATTTATGCTACAAACAAGTACGCTAGGCAAATAGCAATGTGATTTAAAGTGGAGGTTCACCCTTGAAAAAAAAATCGAACATTACATTGAGCCGAGTTGTGAGAATGAAATTATGCTGACCTTTTTTATTTTCTTGCCGTACATACCGTTTTATCTATATTTTCAGGTAGGTAATCCTGCGGGACTGGGCGTTCCTATTCACATGCTAGTTGATTGACATGCTTCCCACCGCCGCATACAGCGTGTCACGAATTGCCGAAACGTCAGTGCGCAGGCGCCGTATAGAGCCAACTCACAGTCCGGCTTCTTTCGGCAACTCGTGACGCGCTGTATGCGCCGGTGGGAAGCATGTCAATAAACTAGCATGTGAATAGGAACGCCCAGTCCCGCAGGATTACCTACCCGGAAGCCGCGGTGAAAATATAGATAAAACGGTATGTACGGCAAGAAAATAAAAAAGGTCAGCATCATTTCATTCTCACAACTCAGCTCAATGTAATATTAGAATTTTTTTAGGGTGGACCCCCGCTTTAAGGTAAAACATTTTTATTTTTTTTATATAATAAAATGTCAAATTATTTAGTCATCACCCCCTGCCTCCATCCCGCTCTGCCACCAACACCCCCTGCCTTTACCCACCTCTGCGGTGCCACAATCTCCCCCTGCCTCCAATCACCCCCTGCCTCCATCCCCCTCTGCGGTGCCACTGCAGCCACCATCACCTCCTGCCTCCAATCTATATTGTGATGGATTATACTAAAAATCCTATTTTATGTTAAGCTGAATAATTAATTAGAATCACTGAAATGTTTTCTCTTATATTCTTTTATATTATCATATTGTTTTTTTTTTTTCATTATATTATATATGCATATGCATGTGCGAAATTATATGTTACAATAGTGTTATATTCCTTAAATGAAGTTATAGATATGTTTTAAACTTATAACTACAAGTCTGCTTGGGGGCAAAGAACTGGAATAAGAGAACAGATGTTTTCAACCTCCCCTGTTGTCTTTTGGATGACTGAAGGAACTTTGTATCTTGTAACAAGCGAACTGTTTATGCTAAATATGGACTTCCCCTCCTCTCTCTCCCTATGAGTTTACATGGGG
>JAJQKJ010002981.1:0-41545 GCA_029574335.1 Rana kukunoris | reverse complement strand
CGGCTCACCGCCATTCACACCAGCACCCCGATCGAACCCCAAGCCCAAATCGACCCCTCTCCCCCCCAAGAACCCGGACCCCCATACCCCCATCCCCAAAGATCGAGATCCCCCAGGACCCAACAAACCCCAAAAGACTGGCTCTAGAAACCTAAGGACTCCAAAAGACTGGCTCCAGAACCTAAGGACTCCAAAAGACTGGCTCTAGAATCTAAGGACCCCAGAAGACCGTCTCCAAAACCCAAGAATGCCAGAAGATCAGAACATGAGAAGACTTTCCACAACCCAGAAGACCGACTCCAGAACCTGAGACACACCATATCTGCCCCAGAGTTTCTCGGCATTGATTTTTTGCATCTCACTATGATCCAGTAGATCCTTCAGGCGGCGTACACACGACAGAGGTTCTCGCTGGAAACCAGTGAGAACCTCGCTGGGAGCTGCATTCCAGCGAGAACCTCGGCCGTATGTACGCTCCTGGCTTGCCCCGCCCGTCGGGAATCCCGTCGAGCGAATAGAGAGCACGCTCTCTTTTTGCTCGACGGCCCGCCTGGATGAATGGCTGGTTGCCATTCCCGACGGGCGGGTCGCCGATTTCGACGGCCGGCAGAGAACCTCGACGGGCGGAACGATGTGTTCTGCCCGTCGAGGTTCTCTGCCGTGTGTACGGGGCTTCAGAGAAAGCGACATGTTTGGTTCCTCTCTTCTCTTGTTCTGACCACTTCCACTGGTTGACTCTTTCAAGCTGAACTCCAGACAGATTCCATAAAAATTAGTGCAGATCTGTATTTATAAAATAGTCAAAGGCAGAGAGCCCCCCCATACATCTAGAGAGCCCCCCATACAGGTAGATAGCCCACCATACAGGCAGAATATTCCATACAGGTAGAGAGCCCCCCATACAGGTAGAGAGCCCCCCATACATGTAGAGAGCCCCCCATACATGTAAAGAGCCCCCCATACAGGTAGAGAGCCCCCCATACAGGTAGAGAGCCCCCATACAGGCAGAATATTCCATACAGGTAGAGAGCCCCCCATACATGTAGAGAGCCCCCCATACAGGTAGAGAGCCCCCCCCATACAGGTAGATAGCCCACCATACAGGTAGAATATTCCATACAGGTAGAGAGCCCCCCATACAGCTAGAGAGCCCCCCATACATGTAGAGAGCCCCCCATACATCTAGAGAGCCCCCTATACAGGTAGAGAGCCCCCCATACAGGCAGAATATTCAATACAGGTAGAGAGCCCCCCATACATGTAGAGAGCCCCCATACATGTAGAGAGCCCCCTATACAGGTAGAGAGCCCCCCATACAGGCAGAATATTCCATACAGGTAGAGAGCCCCCCATACAGGTAGAGAGCCCCCCCATACAGGTAGAGAGCCCCACATACATCTAGAGAGCCCCCCATACAGGCAGAATATTCCATACAGGTAGAGAGTCCCCCATACAGGTAGAGAGCCCCCCATACAGGTAGAGAGCCCCCCATACAGGTAGAGAGTCCCCCATACAGGTAGAGAGCCCCCCATACAGGTAGAGAGCCCCCCATACAGGTAGAGAGTCCCCCATACAGGTAGAGAGCCCCCCATACAGGCAGAATATTCCATACAGGTAGAGAGAGCCCCACATACAGGTAGAGAGCCCCCCCATACATCTAGAGAGCCCACATACATCTAGAGAGCCCCCCATACAGGCAGAATATTCCATACATGTAGAGAGCCCCCCATACAGGTAGAGAGCCCCCCATACAGGTAGAGTACCTTATGGGGGCAGGGAAGGACCCGGTCAGTCTAGGGGGAAGTTATATCTAAATGGATTCCTCCGGTATTCTTTATTTCGGGGGCTGAACTGCATCTGCCGGCGGAAATTACTTTATTCAAATTGTGGTTAGAAATCATTTTAGAATGTGAAAGTGGAACAATACAAAGTGTGGAAGTTTCCGGAGAAGGCGAGACTTTAATCACATTGAATAATGAGATGCGGTCATGCATGGTAACCCACAGAGCGAGAATCGCCAGCCACCCCCCCCCCCCCCCGGACATTCGCCGTCATGGTGTCTGGAGGATTCAGTCTCCCCCAGGACATTCGTCGTCATGGTGTCTGGAGGATTCAGTCTCCCCCCCAGGACATTCGTCGTCATGGTGTCTGGAGGATTCAGTCTCCCCCCAGGACATTCGTCGTCATGGTGTCTGGAGGATTCAGTCTCCCCCCCAGGACATTCGTCGTCATGGTGTCTGGAGGATTCAATCTCCCCCCAGGACATTCGTCATCATGGTGTCTGGAGGATTCAATCTCCCCCCCAGGACATTCGTCGTCATGGTGTCTGGAGGATTCAGTCTCCCCCCCAGGACATTCGTCGTCATGGTGTCTGGAGGATTCAGTCTCCCCCCCAGGACATTCGCCGTCATGGTGTCTGGAGGATTCAGTCTCCCCCCAGGACATTCGCCGTCATGGTGTCTGGAGGATTCAGTCTCCCCCCAAGGACATTCGCCGTCATGGTGTCTGGAGGATTCAGTCTCCCCCCCAGGACATTCGTCGTCATGGTGTCTGGAGGATTCAGTCTCCCCCCCAGGACATTCGTCGTCATGGTGTCTGGAGGATTCAGTCTCCCCCCCAGGACATTCGTCGTCATGGTGTCTGGAGGTTTCAGTCTCCCTCCCTCCCCCAGGACATTCGCCGTTATGGTGTCTGGAGGATTCAGTCTCCCCCCCAGGACATTCGCCGTCATGGTGTCTAGAGGATTCAGTCTCCCCCCCAGGACATTCGCCATCATGGTGTCTGGAGGATTCAGTCTCCCCCCCAGGACATTCGCCGTCATGGTGTCTGGAGGATTCAGTCTCCCCCCCAGGACATTCGCCGTCATGGTGTCTGGAGGATTCAGTCTCCCCCCAGGACATTCGCCGTCATGGTGTCTGGAGGATTCAGTCTCCCCCCAAGGACATTCGCCGTCATGGTGTCTGGAGGATTCAGTCTCCCCCCAAGGACATTCGCCATCATGGTGTCTGGAGGATTCAGTCTCCCCCCAGGACATTCGCCGTCATGGTCTCCCCCCCCCCCAAGTCTCCCCCCAGGACATTCGCCATCATGGTGTCTGGAGGATTCAGTCTCTCCCCCCCCAGGACATTCGCCGTCATGGTGTCTGGAGGATTCAGTCACTGACGTTCCCATCAATCATGTGTGGCACTTGGTTGCTACTAGTAACAAACATCCACCATATCACCCCTGGCAGACCTCAATCTATCACCTCAGAGACAGTGACCTGGCTGACCTGGTCATCATGAACTCCTTGTGATATCTCAGTCCTGAAATATGAAGTATTAATAATGTCCCATCTCATGTAATATATGAATTATGATTATTTGTCACCCTATGGCCCTAGTGGACATAAGGTGACCCTAGACATAGGAATATCTCAGTCTGTCACAGGCCATTCCGTTACAGTAAAGTTCCCTCACAGCTCTCCCGGGCCCCCCCCCACTGTCTAGTAATCCATTCTCCAAGTCACCCAGTGACAACTCCTCCCAGGGCATGTTACCTCAGCTTATATAGGAGGCCAACACCACGTGCGGATTGGTCAGAGGTCCACATGAGCTGCCTGCCACTCCAGTCCCAGGCCCTGCCCCTCCTCTGTATATTCTCCCCAGAGACAGGGGAGGCGCCTCAGAACTAGAACACAGTTGGCCACACCCACTGCTACACTAACCACTCCCTGCCCCCCAGAACAAAACATGCAGACGTTTTGTGGTTTTGGGGGGCCTCGATGTATATCTTCCATAGACCTCTCTCTCTCTGTTCCTCTTTGCAGTTGGATTCCATCAATGAGATGGACGAGTTCTTGTTGGGGGGCGGGGGACGTTGTGTGGTGTTGGGGGGCGGGGGACGTTGTGTGGTGTTGGGGGGCAGGGGACATTGTGTCATGTTGGGGGACCTCGATGTATATCTTCCATAGACCTCTCTCTCTGTTCCTCTTTGCAGTGGGATTCCATCAATGAGATGGACGAGTTCTTGTTGGGGGGTGGGGAACGTTGTGTGGTGTTGGGGGGGCTGGGGACATTGTGTTGTTGGGGGGGCCTCGATGTATAGAATCTTTCCATGGACCTCTTTCTGTTCCTCTTTGCAGTGGGATTCCATCAATCAGATGGACGAGTTCTTGGTGGGGGGGCGGGGGACGTTGTGTCGTGTTGGGGGCGGGGGACGTTGTGTGGTGTTGGGGGGGCTGGGGACATTGTGTTGTTGGGGGGGCCTCGATGTATAGAATCTTTCCATGGACCTCTTTCTGTTCCTCTTTGCAGTGGGATTCTATCAATGAGATGGACGAGTTCTTGGTGGGGGGGTGGGGAACGTTGTGTCGTGTTGGGGGGTTGGGGGGTGGGAAACATTGTGTCATGTTGGGGGGTGGGGAATGTTGTGCGGTGTTGGGGGCGGGGGGGGACGGTGTGTCGTGTGGGGGCGGGGGACGTTGTGTTGTGTTTGGGGGCGGGGGACGTTGTGTCGTGTTGGGGGGCGGGGGGACGTTGTGTCGTGTTGGGGGGTGGGGAACATTGTGTCGTGTTGGGGGCGGGGGACGTTGTGTGGTGTTTGGGGGCGGGGGACGTTGTGTCATGTTGGGGGGGTGGGGAACATTGTGTCGTGTTGGGGGGGTGGGGAATGTTGTGTGGTGTTGGGGGCGGGGGACGTTGTGTCGTGTTGGGGGCGGGGGACGTTGTGTGGTGTTGGGGGGCGGGGGGACGTTTTGTGGTTTTGGGAGGCCTCGATGTATATCTTCCATAGACCTCTCTCTCTGTTCCTCTTTGCAGTGGGATTCCATCAATGAGATGGACGAGTTCTTGTTGGGGGGTGGGGAACGTGTTGTGTGGTGTTGGGGGGGCTGGGGACATTGTGTTGTTGGGGGGGCCTCGATGTATAGAATCTTTCCATGGACCTCTTTCTGTTCCTCTTTGCAGTGGGATTCCATCAATGAGATGGACGAGTTCTTGGTGGGGGGGCGGGGGACGTTGTGTCGTGTTGGGGGCGGGGGACGTTGTGTGGTGTTGGGGGGCTGGGGACATTGTGTTGTTGGGGGGGCCTCGATGTATAGAATCTTTCCATGGACCTCTTTCTGTTCCTCTTTGCAGTGGGATTCCATCAATGAGATGGACGAGTTCTTGTTGGGGGGCGGGGGACGTTGTATGGTGTTGGGGGGGGCTGGGGACATTGTGTTGTTGGGGGGGCCTCGATGTATAGAATCTTTCCATGGACCTCTTTCTGTTCCTCTTTGCAGTGGGATTCCATCAATGAGATGGACGAGTTCTTGGTGGTGGGGGGGGGGGGGGACGTTGTGTCGTGTTGGGGGCGGGGGACGTTGTGTGGTGTTGGGGGGGCTGGGGACATTGTGTTGTTGGGGGGGCCTCGATGTATAGAATCTTTCCATGGACCTCTTTCTGTTCCTCTTTGCAGTGGGATTCCATCAATGAGATGGACGAGTTCTTCACCCCCATACACACCTACCAAGTCTGCAATGTGATGACCCCCAACCAGAACAACTGGCTGCGAACCAACTGGGTGCAGAGAGACGGCGCCCGCCGAGTCTACGCCGAGATCAAGTTCACCCTGCGAGATTGTAA
Source organism: Rana kukunoris (assembly GCA_029574335.1). Lineage (NCBI taxonomy): Eukaryota > Metazoa > Chordata > Amphibia > Anura > Ranidae > Rana > Rana kukunoris. The sequence continues at coordinate 35,939 of JAJQKJ010002981.1, read as the reverse complement.
CAGCATGCCGGGGGTGCTGGGCACATGTAAGGAGACCTTCAACCTCTACTACATGGAGAGTGACCGGGACCTTGGCACCAGCACCCGGGAGAGCCAATTCATGAAGATCGACACCATTGCCGCCGACGAGAGCTTCACCAGTGTGGATCTCGGGGTCCGGAGGCTGAAGCTCAATACAGAAGTGCGCGGGGTGGGGCCTCTGAGCAGGCGGGGCTTTTATTTGGCCTTCCAAGACATTGGGGCGTGTATCGCCATTGTGTCGGTGCGAGTCTATTATAAGAAGTGCCCCTCCATGGTCAGGAACCTCGCCGCCTTTTCTGAGGCTGTCACCGGCGCAGATTCCTCTTCCCTGGTGGAGGTGCGTGGAGAATGTGTGGGCCATTCCGAGGAAAGAGACACCCCAAAAATGTACTGCAGTGCTGAGGGCGAGTGGCTGGTTCCCATCGGGAAGTGCGTGTGTAGTGCCGGATTCGAGGAACGCAGCGATTCCTGTGTAGGTAAGACTGAAAATTTCCTCTCAGTTCACACTACGTCTGATCTACACCATCAGGAGGTCCATCTAGGGGCACCATACATTCTGGTCCATACAACCTCCATACAACTGCTATACAACCTCCATACAACTGCTATACAACCTCCATACAACTGCTATACAACGTCCATACAATCTCCATACAATCTCCATACAACCTCCATACAGCGTCCATACAACCTCCATACAGCGTCCATACAACCTCCATACAGCGTCCATACAACCTCCATACAGCGTCCATACAACCTCCATACAGCGTCCATACAACCTCCATACAGCGTCCATACAACCTCCATACAGTGTCCATACAGCGTCCATCCAACCTCCATCCAACCTCCATACAACCTCCATACAGCGTCCATACAGCGCCCCTCCTCCATCACCTTCATACAGTCATACACGCGTCCATCCATCCATCTCAAACCTCCATACAACCTCCATTATACAGCGTCCATACAACTCCATACAACCTTGTAACGGTCGCCACCGTTTACGACCTTCCATCCCATCCACGACAAGCTTATCTGACACACACTGCATACACGATCCATATCCTTTCCCATAAACAAGACGAGACTCTGCTCTGCACTTGCTTCCAAGATATGAACACTTTATTGATATTTTCTCAGCTTCTTATACAGTCTCAAGCATAATGCAGTTAGTCACAGGACAATGTAGTCTCCACCCCCCTTCACACCATGGGGGGCTTCAATCACACTCTAAAAGGCATTCAGGTAAGCTAATTTTGTAGACACGTCGGCACTGCATCATCAATAGAGTTAACTCAGAGAGCATGACATCAAAACCAAATACTATCACACCTGAGCATTAATACATTCCGGTATCAATAGAATTCAATTAACCTTAAATAATAACACAATGGGGGTAAACAGAGAGCTTCACACAATGGCAGAGTCTTGTGAGAGTGGGTGCAATCAACAGTGAATAGCCAACACCTTAAGATATTTCAATAGCCTATTATACAAAGGTATGACTCACTGTCTGGTTGACCTGGTCATGTCATCATGAACTCCTTGTGATATCTCAGTCCTGAAATATGAAGTATTAATAATGTCCCATCTGTAATATATGAATTATGATTCTTTGTCACCCTGTGGCCCTAGTGGACATAAGGTGACCCTAGACATAGGAATATCTCACTCTGTCACGGTGCATTCCGTTACATCTCTCCCCTTTCGGTGGGAGACGGACACAGGGGGGAACCCCAAACGGGTTGACTCCGAAGTCCGTCAGTAGTTCCAGTCCTCCTATGCTGTATCCGCATCTCTTGTAACCTCCTTTGGAATTCCTCTTCCATTGAGACTGGTATCTGCACCTCTCCTCTCTCTTCAGCTGCTGCAGCACTTCTTCTCTGTAGCAAGGTGGCATTCAGAGCCGCAATAACTCGGTCCCTGATCTCCGGTGGAGGGTTAGGACCATAATGTGCCAGTCTTAGGTTAACAGCCCGATCAAAACTTTCTTCCTCGGGTGTCCTGTCCGTTACGGCGGGCCTTTTAGCTCTATCCATTTCGACCAGTTCTGCGATAATGTCCCTTTTCTTACAGTTGCTGGCCGGTCTGCCCCGGCTCTCCAGTAAGTCCATGAGGGAAGAGAGCTTCATCCGTTCATACACCGTCTCCATTGTCATGTGTCCTTGTAGCCGTCCTTCTGGTGATGGAATCATCCCACTGCTGCCACCAAATGTAACGGTCACCACCGCTTACGACCTTCCATCCAACCACGACAAGCTTATCTGACACACTCCGACAATCCTGCATACACGATCCATATCCATTAGTGACGATCCTCACACCATTTTTGGGGGTTTAATCCTCCTGAACGAACAACCAGCATCCCTGAGCCGGTCCCGGCGATCCCTGGGGGGGGAGGGGGGGTGAACTGACCTTTGCCCTCAGCGCTCAGGTGGGATGAAGTGACAATCATTTCTCATCCCCCTCCCCCACAGCGCTTCTATTATTTCCTCCGCCGCACACAAGCAGGAAAACTTTCCAGCTGTGCAAACGCTGATAATAGCGGTGACGGTGACGGCGGTGCGTCCTCGCCTGGCCGGCGGGTAATCTGTATAAATAACGCCGTCATCTGTGGCCCCCCGAGAGACCCCTTTAGAGGGCGAGGTGTTTGTTCTGCTTGTTTGTTGGGCTTCATAATGGGCACTTAGTGGAAGGTGTCCTCTTCTTCAAACATGGAAATGATGTTTACCGAGACGCCGCCGGCCTCCGCCGCGCTCCTCCGACACGTCTTCTTCAAGGTTACTGAGCCGCTCTCTTATCTCCATCCATTAGATTCTGATTGGAGGCTAATTATCAGGAAATATTTACACCCGGCGCAGGAGAGTCACAGGCCAAGCGGAGTCACTCCTTATATCAGAGGCCGAGCGGAGTCACTCCTTATATGGGAGGCCGAGCGGAGTCACTTCTTATATCGGAGGCCGAGCGGAGTCACTCCTTATATGGGAGGCCGAGCGGAGCCACTCCTTATATGGGAGGCTGAGCGGAGTCACTTCTTATATCGGAGGCCGAGCGGAGTCACTCCTTATATCAGAGGCCGAGCGGAGTCACTCCTTATATGGGAGGCTGGGCGGAGTCACTCCTTATATGGGAGGCCGGGCGGAGTCACTCCTTATATGGGAGGCCGAGCGGAGTCACTCCTTATATGGGAGGCCGAGCGGAGTCACTCCTTATATGGGAGGCCGAGCGGAGTCACTCCTTATATGGGAGGGCCGAGCGGAGTCACTCCTTATATGGGAGGCTGAGTGGAGTCACTTCTTATATCGGAGGCCGAGCGGAGTCACTTCTTATATCGGAGGCCGAGCGGAGTCACTCCTTATATCAGAGGCCGAGCGGAGTCACTCCTTATATCAGAGGCCGAGCGGAGTCACTCCTTATATGGGAGGCCGAGCGGAGTCACTCCTTATATGGGAGGGAGGCTGAGCGGAGTCACTTCTTATATCGGAGGCCGAGCGGAGTCACTCCTTATATCAGAGGCCGAGCGGAGTCACTCCTTATATCGGAGGCCGAGCAGAGTCACTCCTTATATCGGAGGCCGAGCGGAGTCACTCCTTATATGGGAGGCCGAGCGGAGTCACTCCTTATATGGGAGGCCGAGCGGAGTCACTCCTTATATTGGCGGCCGAGCGGAGTCACTCCTTATATGGGAGGCCGAGTGGAGTCACTTCTTATATCGGAGGCCGAGCGGAGTCACTCCTTATATCAGAGGCCGAGCGGAGTCACTCCTTATATCGGAGGCCGAGCAGAGTCACTCCTTATATCGGAGGCCGAGCGGAGTCACTCCTTATATGGGAGGCTGGGCGGAGTCACTCCTTATATGGGAGGCCGAGCGGAGTCACTCCTTATATGGGAGGCCGAGCGGAGTCACTCCTTATATTGGCGGCCGAGCGGAGTCACTCCTTATATGGGAGGCCGAGCGGAGTCACAGCTGAAATAGGGGATAATCATTGAGGGTGATAGTCCAGGGTCAGTGTTGGTGGTAATGTCGGGGTGATAGTCCAGGGTCAGTGTTGGTGGTAATGTCGGGGTGATAGTCCAGGGTCAGTGTTGGTGGTAATGTCGGGGTGATAGTCTGGGGTCAGTGTTGGGGTGATATTCTGGGGTCAGTATTGGTGGTAATGTCGGGGTGATAGTCTGGGGTCAGTGTTGGGTGATATTCTGGGGTCAGTATTGGTGGTAATGTCGGGGTGATAGTCCAGGGTCAGTGTTGGTGGTAATGTCGGGGTGATAGTCTGGGGTCAGTGTTGGGGTGATATTCTGGGGTCAGTATTGGTGGTAATGTTGGGGTGATATTCTGGGGTCAGTATTGGTGGTAATGTTGGGGTGATATTCTGGGGTCAGTGTTGGGGTGATAGTCTCTTTGCAGTGTTGGGGTGATATTCTGGGGTCAGTGTTGGTGGTATGTATGTCGGGGTGATAGTCTGGGGTCAGTGTTGGGGTGATAGTCTGGGGTCAGTGTTGGGGGTAATGTTGGGGTGATAGTCTGGGGTCAGTGTTGGGGTGATATTCTGGTTGGGGTCAGTGTTGGTGGTAATGTCGGGGTGATAGTCCAGGGTCAGTGTTGGGGGTAATGTCGGGGTGATATTCTGGGGTTCAGTTGTGGGAATGTCAGTGTTGGGGTGATAGTCTGGGGTCAGTGTTGGGGTGATAGTCTGGGGTCAGTGTTGGTGGTAATGTCGGGGTGATAGTCTGGGGTCAGTGTTGGGGGTAATGTCGGGGTGATAGTCTGGGGTCAGTGTTGGGATATTGAGTGTTGGTGGTTTTAGTCGGGTTCAGTGTTGGGGTATTCTGGGAGTGGTATTGGTGGTAATGTCGTGTGGGGGGGTGATAGTCCAGGGTAGTTATGTGGTGTATGGTGTTGGTGGTAATGTCGGGGTGATAGTCTGGGGTCAGTTGTTGGTGAGTATTGTTGGGGTGATATTCTGGGGTCAGTATTGGTGGTAATGTTGGGGTGATATTCTGGGGTCAGTATTATTGGTGGTAATGTTGGGGTGATATTCTGGGGTCAGTGTTGGGGTGATAGTCTGGGGTCAGTATTGGTGGTAATGTCGGGGTGATAGTCCAGGGTCAGTGTTGGGGGTAATGTCGGGGTGATATTCTGGGGTCAGTGTTGGGGTGATATTCTGGGGTCAGTGTTGGTGGTAATGTCGGGGTGATAGTCTGGGGTCAGTGTTGGGGTGATAGTCTGGGGTCAGTGTTGGGGGTAATGTTGGGGTGATAGTCTGGGGTCAGTGTTGGGGTGATATTCTGGGGTCAGTTTTGGTGGTAATGTCGGGGTGATAGTCTGGGGTCAGTGTTGGGGTGATATTCTGGGGTCAGTATTGGTGGTAATGTTGGGGTGATATTCTGGGGTCAGTATTGGTGGTAATGTTGGGGTGATATTCTGGGGTCAGTGTTGGGGTGATAGTCTGGGGTCAGTATTGGTGGTAATGTCGGGGTGATAGTCCAGGGTCAGTGTTGGGGGTAATGTCGGGGTGATATTCTGGGGTCAGTGTTGGGGTGATATTCTGGGGTCAGTGTTGGTGGTAATGTCGGGGTGATAGTCTGGGGTCAGTGTTGGGGTGATAGTCTGGGGTCAGTGTTGGGGGTAATGTTGGGGTGATAGTCTGGGGTCAGTGTTGGGGTGATATTCTGGGGTCAGTATTGGTGGTAATGTCGGGGTGATAGTCTGGGGTCAGTGTTGGGGTGATAGTCTGGGGTCAGTGTTGGGGGTAATGTTGGGGTGATAGTCTGGGGTCAGTGTTGGGGTGATATTCTGGGGTCAGTATTGGTGGTAATGTCGGGGTGATAGTCTGGGGTCAGTGTTGGGGTGATATTCTGGGGTCAGTGTTGGTGGTAATGTCGGGGTGATAGTCCAGGGTCAGTGTTGGGGGTAATGTCGGGGGTGATATTCTGGGGTCAGTGTTGGGGTGATAGTCTGGGGTCAGTGTTGGGGTGATAGTCTGGGGTCAGTGTTGGTGGTAATGTCGGGGTGATAGTCTGGGGTCAGTGTTGGGGTTAATGTCGGGGTGATAGTCCAGGGTCAGTGTTGGTGGTAATGTCGGGGTGATAGTCTGGGGTCAGTATTGGTGGTAATGTCGGGGGGGGGGGTGATATTCTGGGGTCAGTATTGGTGGTAATGTCGGGGTGATATTCTGGGGTCAGTGTTGGGGTGATATTCTGGGGTCAGTATTGGTGGTAATGTCGGGGTGATAGTCCAGGGTCAGTGTTGGTGGTAATGTCGGGGTGATAGTCTGGGGTCAGTATTGGTGGTAATGTCGGGGGGGGGGGGTGATATTCTGGGGTCAGTATTGGTGGTAATGTCGGGGTGATATTCTGGGGTCAGTGTTGGGGTGATAGTTCAGGGTCAGTGTTGAGGGTAATGGGGTCACCCCCGTTTCTGAGCGATTACCTCGTCAGTAGATCAGGAGACACAAACGTATTTCTTCCAGATAAATGAGATAATGAACTTTCACTGTAATGACTTGGGAAGACCTCGGAGTGAGGCCCCGTACACACGACCGAGCTTCTCGGCAGAATCCAGAGAGAAGCTCGCTGGGATCCACTCCTTATATGGGAGGCCGAGCGGAGTCACTCCTTATATGGGAGGCCGAGCGGAGTCACTCCTTATATGGGAGGCTGAGTGGAGTCACTTCTTATATCGGAGGCCGAGCGGAGTCACTTCTTATATCGGAGGCCGAGCGGAGTCACTCCTTATATCAGAGGCCGAGCGGAGTCACTCCTTATATCAGAGGCCGAGCGGAGTCACTCCTTATATGGGGAGGCCGAGCGGAGTCACTTCTTATATCGGAGGCCGAGCGGAGTCACTCCTTATATCAGAGAGAGCGGAGCGGAGTCACTCCTTATATCGGAGGCCGAGCAGAGTCACTCCTTATATCGGAGGCCGAGCGGAGTCACTCCTTATATGGGAGGCTGGGCGGAGTCACTCCTTATATGGGAGGCCGAGCGGAGTCACTCCTTATATGGGAGGCCGAGCGGAGTCACTCCTTATATTGGCGGCCGAGCGGAGTCACTCCTTATATGGGAGGCCGAGCGGAGTCACTTCTTATATCGGAGGCCGAGCGGAGTCACTCCTTATATCAGAGGCCGAGCGGAGTCACTCCTTATATCGGAGGCCGAGCAGAGTCACTCCTTATATCGGAGGCCGAGCGGAGTCACTCCTTATATGGGAGGCTGGGTGGAGTCACTCCTTATATGGGAGGCCGAGCGGAGTCACTCCTTATATGGGAGGCAGAGCGGAGTCACTCCTTATATTGGCGGCCGAGCGGAGTCACTCCTTATATGGGAGGCCGAGCGGAGTCACAGCTGAAATAGGGGATAATCATTGAGGGTGATAGTCCAGGGTCAGTGTTGGTGGTAATGTCGGGGTGATAGTCCAGGGTCAGTGTTGGTGGTAATGTCGGGGTGATAGTCCAGGGTCAGTGTTGGTGGTAATGTCGGGGTGATAGTCTGGGGTCAGTGTTGGGGTGATATTCTGGGGTCAGTATTGGTGGTAATGTTGGGGTGATATTCTGGGGTCAGTATTGGTGGTAATGTTGGGGTGATATTCTGGGGTCAGTGTTGGGGTGATAGTCTCTTTGCAGTGTTGGGGTGATATTCTGGGGTCAGTGTTGGTGGTAATGTCGGGGTGATAGTCTGGGGTCAGTGTTGGGGTGATAGTCTGGGGTCAGTGTTGGGGGTAATGTTGGGGTGATAGTCTGGGGTCAGTGTTGGGGTGATATTCTGGGGTCAGTGTTGGTGGTAATGTCGGGGTGATAGTCCAGGGTCAGTGTTGGGGGTAATGTCGGGGTGATATTCTGGGGTCAGTGTTGGGGTGATAGTCTGGGGTCAGTGTTGGGGTGATAGTCTGGGGTCAGTGTTGGTGGTAATGTCGGGGTGATAGTCTGGGGTCAGTGTTGGGGGTAATGTCGGGGTGATAGTCTGGGGTCAGTGTTGGGTGATATTCTGGGGTCAGTATTGGTGGTAATGTCGGGGTGATAGTCCAGGGTCAGTGTTGGTGGTAATGTCGGGGTGATAGTCTGGGGTCAGTGTTGGGGTGATATTCTGGGGTCAGTATTGGTGGTAATGTTGGGATGATATTCTGGGGTCAGTATTGGTGGTAATGTTGGGGGTGATATTCTGGGGTCAGTGTTGGGGTGATAGTCTGGGGTCAGTATTGGTGGTAATGTCGGGGTGATAGTCCAGGGTCAGTGTTGGGGGTAATGTCGGGGTGATATTCTGGGGTCAGTGTTGGGGTGATATTCTGGGGTCAGTGTTGGTGGTAATGTCGGGGTGATAGTCTGGGGTCAGTGTTGGGGTGATAGTCTGGGGTCAGTGTTGGGGGTAATGTTGGGGTGATAGTCTAGGGTCAGTGTTGGGGTGATATTCTGGGGTCAGTATTGGTGGTAATGTCGGGGTGATAGTCTGGGGTCAGTGTTGGGGTGATATTCTGGGGTCAGTGTTGGTGGTAATGTCGGGGTGATAGTCCAGGGTCAGTGTTGGGGGTAATGTCGGGGGTGATATTCTGGGGTCAGTGTTGGGGTGATAGTCTGGGGTCAGTGTTGGGGTGATAGTCTGGGGTCAGTGTTGGTGGTAATGTCGGGGTGATAGTCTGGGGTCAGTGTTGGTGGTAATGTCGGGGTGATATTCTGGGGTCAGTATTGGTGGTAATGTCGGGTGATATTCTGGGGTCAGTGTTGGGGTGATAGTCTGGGGTCAGTGTTGGTGGTAATGTCGGGGTGATAGTCTGGGGTCAGTGTTGGGGGTAATGTCGGGGTGATATTCTGGGGTCAGTATTGGTGGTAATGTCGGGTGATATTCTGGGGTCAGTGTTGGGGTGATATTCTGGGGTCAGTATTGGTGGTAATGTCGGGGTGATAGTCCAGGGTCAGTGTTGGTGGTAATGTCGGGGTGATAGTCTGGGGTCAGTATTGGTGGTAATGTCGGGGGGGGGGGGTGATATTCTGGGGTCAGTATTGGTGGTAATGTCGGGTGATATTCTGGGGTCAGTGTTGGGGTGATATTCTGGGGTCAGTATTGGTGGTAATGTCGGGGTGATAGTCCAGGGTCAGTGTTGGTGGTAATGTCGGGGTGATAGTCTGGGGTCAGTATTGGTGGTAATGTCGGGGGGGGGGGTGATATTCTGGGGTCAGTATTGGTGGTAATGTCGGGGTGATATTCTGGGGTCAGTGTTGGGGTGATAGTTCAGGGTCAGTGTTGAGGGTAATGGGGTCACCCCCGTTTCTGAGCGATTACCTCGTCAGTAGATCAGGAGACACAAACGTATTTCTTCCAGATAAATGAGATAATGAACTTTCACTGTAATGACTTGGGAAGACCTCGGAGTGAGGCCCTGTACACACGACCGAGCTTCTCGGCAGAATCCAGAGAGAAGCTCGCTGGGATCCATATTCTGGCGAGAGAAGCTCGATCGTGTGTACACTTTCGAGGAGCGTCCCTCGTTGTTCAATGAGGACTTTGGCTCGACGAGCTTTTCCGACCGCTCATCGGGACGATGGGTTTAGCCCGACGAGGTTCTCGGACGTGTGTACGCGGCCTGAGAAGCAATTTCCCGACTTCTCTCAGTAATGACGGCTGGGAACTGTGAGGACGTTACACTAATTGTGGAGAATGACGTGCAAAACGCAGAATAATGGGCAGATCGCCCCTGAATCCACTTGGCTCCGTCCCTCTGATATAAATATGTACCCCGAGTTACCCCGAAATCCCTATTTCCTAACCCAACCAAAAACCCAACCGGTAGTACTGAAGTCCATCGATTTATCAAATTCAGTACAACGAGCCTTCCCATAGAGGCAGCCAAAATTCAATCCATCTATGACCAGCCTATGGGGCCCTCAACCTTCCATCTATGACCAGCCTATGGGGCCCTCAACCTTCCATCTATGACCTCATATCACTACTCTACAACCTTCCATCTATGACCTGATATCTTCTCTGTCCTCCAACCTTCCATCTATGACCCGATATCTCCTCTGTCCTCCAACCTTCCCTTTATGACCCGATATCTCCTCTGTCCTCCTCCAACCTTCCATCTATGACCCGATATCTCCTCTGTCCTCCAACCTTCCCTCTATGACCCGATATCTCCTCTGTCCTCCAACCTTCCCTCTATGACCCGATATCTCCTCTGTCCTCCAACCTTCCCTCTATGACCCGATATCTCCTCTGTCCTCCAACCTTCCCTCTATGACCCGATATCTCCTCTGTCCTCCAACCTTCCATCTATGACCCGATATCTCCTCTGTCCTCCAACCTTCCATCTATGACCCGATATCTCCTCTGTCCTCCAACCTTCCCTTTATGACCCGATATCTCCTCTGTCCTCCAACCTTCCCTCTATGACCCGATATCTCCTCTGTCCTCCAACCTTCCCTCTATGACCCGATATCTCCTCTGTCCTCCAACCTTCCCTCTATGACCCGATATCTCCTCTGTCCTCCAACCTTCCATCTATGACCCGATATCTCCTCTGTCCTCCAACCTTCCATCTATGACCCGATATCTCCTCTGTCCTCCAACCTTCCCTCTATGACCCGATATCTCCTCTGTCCTCCAACCTTCCATCTATGACCCGATATCTCCTCTGTCCTCCAACCTTCCCTCTATGACCCGATATCTCCTCTGTCCTCCAACCTTCCCTCTATGACCCGATATCTCCTCTGTCCTCCAACCTTCCATCTATGACCTGATATCTCCTCTGTCCTCCAACCTTCCCTCTATGACCCGATATCTTCTCTGTCCTCCAACCTTCCATCTATGACCCGATATCTCCTCTGTCCTCCAACCTTCCATCTATGACCCGATATCTCCTCTGTCCTCCAACCTTCCCTCTATGACCCAATATCTCCTCTGTCCTCCAACCTTCCATCTATGACCCGATATCTCCTCTGTCCTCCAACCTTCCACCTATGACCCGATATCTCCTCTGTCCTCCAACCTTCCACCTATGACCCGATATCTTCTCTGTCCTTCAACCTTCCTTCTGACCCGATATCTCCTCTGTCCTCCAACCTTCCACCTATGACCTGATATCTCCTCTGTCCTCCAACCTTCCCTCTATGACCCGATATCTTCTCTGTCCTCCAAACTTCCATCTATGACCCGATATCTCCTCTGTCCTCCAACCTTCCTTCTGACCCGATATCTCCTCTGTCCTCCAACCTTCCCTCTATGACCCGATATCTCCTCTGTCCTCCAACCTTCCATCTATGACCCGATATCTCCTCTGTCCTCCAACCTTCCATCTATGACCCGATATCTCCTCTGTCCTCCAACCTTCCATCTATGACCCGATATCTCCTCTGTCCTCCAACCTTCCATCTACAGAAGATTAGGAATGAATTGGGAACAGATATATTAAAGTGCTCAGACCATCCTTCATCTGGCCTTGCCAGGTCCTCTATCAGCCATCTTGTCTTGTTGATAATGGTGTCAGTAGATTCTGTTAGGATTGTGTGTGATGCCTCCATCTCTCCTGCAGCCTGTGACCTCGGCTACTACAAGGCCTCCCCGGGAGACCAACTCTGCTCCAGGTGTCCGCCCTTCAGTCACTCTGACACATTGGCTTCCCAGATCTGTGACTGTGACCCCAACTATTACCGGGCAATGAGTGACTCTCCATCCTCGCCTGTACACGTGAGTGGAGCTATGTATTATAATGTGAAGAGCAAAACTCTATGTTGACCCACTCCTGCATAATTCTTCTCAGGTCCTCCCTTCAGTATTTGTGCCCCCCATCCTTCTCAGATCCTCCCTTCAGTCTTTGTGTCCCCCATCCTTCCCAGATCCTCCCTTCAGTCTTTGTGTCCCCCATCCTTCTCAGATCCTCCCTTCAGTCTTTGTGTCCCCATCCTTCTCAGATCCTCCCTTCAGTTCTTGTGTCCCCCCATCCTTCTCAGATCCTCCCTTCAGTCTTTGTGCCCCCATCCTTCTCAGATACTCCCTTCAGTATTTGTGCCCCCATCCTTCTCAGATCCTCCCTTCAGTATTTGTGCCCCCCATCCTTCTCAGATCCTCCCTTCAGTCTTTGTGTCCCCCATGCTTCTCAGATCCTCCCTTCAGTCTTTGTGTCCCCCATGCTTCTCAGATCCTCCCTTCAGTATTTGTGCCCCCCATCCTTCTCAGATCCTCCCTTCAGTATTTGTGTCCCCCATCCTTCTCAGATACTCCCTTCAGTTCTTGTGTCCCCCATCCTTCTCAGATCCTCCCTTCAGTCTTTGTGTCCCCCATCCTTCTCAGATCCTCCCTTCAGTTCTTGTGTCCCCATCCTTCTCAGATCCTCCTCCTTCAGTATTTGTGCCCCCCATCCTTCTCAGATCCTCCCTTCAGTCTTTGTGTCCCCCATGCTTCTCAGATCCTCCCTTCAGTCTTTGTGTCCCCATGCTTCTCAGATCCTCCCTTCAGTATTTGTATTTATTTGTGCCCCCCATCCTTCTCAGATCCTCCCTTCAGTATTTGTGTCCCCCATCCTTCTCAGATACTCCCTTCAGTTCTTGTGTCCCCCATCCTTCTCAGATCCTCCCTTCAGTCTTTGTGTCCCCCATCCTTCTCAGATCCTCCCTTCAGTTCTTGTGTCCCCCATCCTTCTCAGATCCTCCCTTCAGTTCTTGTGTCCCCCATCCTTCTCAGGTCCTACACTGATTCTCTGTCTGTCCTCCATCCTTCACAAGTCCTCCACTTGGTGTCACTTTTGTCCTTAGTCTCTCTGTGTTCACCGTTGCTCGAGTTCTAAATTATTCTAAGGTCTTCCATCCAGTCTCTGTGTGTCCTCTATCACTCTCCATGTGTTCTCCATCTTTCTCAGGTCTTCCACTCAGTCTCTGTTTCCTCCATATCTCTAAGGCCCTTTATTTAGTCTGTATCCTCTATCCCTCTCAGGTCTGCTAATGCTTTGTGTCCTCAATCTCTCAAAGCCCTTAATTAAGTCTATATGTGTCCTCAATCTTTTTAAGTCCCTAATTTAGTCTCTGTGTTTAATATTCCTCTCGTGTCCCTTAATCACTCTATATATGTCTTCCATCTCACTCAGATCTTTCATTCTGTCTCTGTGTCCTTCATCACTATCCAGTCCTTCACTCTGTTTTTACAATCCTCCTCATGTCCTAAATTCAGTCTCTATGTATCCTCCATCTTTCTCCACTTCTCCATCCACACTTCTTTAATCCTTCTCAGGTCCTCCACTCAGTTACTGTATGCCCGCAATCCTTCTCGTGTCCTCAGTCCAGTATGTATGTGTCCCCTCCCCCCCCCCCCCCCCCCAGGTTTTTTACTCAGTCTCTGTGTGTCCCTCATCTTTTTAACATGTCCTCCACCCAGACGGCCTTCTCATATTCTCCATTCATTCTCTATGTGTCCTCTTATCATCCTCTGGTCTTCTAATCAGTCTCTATGTGTCCTCCATTACTCCTGTGTCCTGGAATCAGTCTCTGTGTCCTCTATCACTCTAAGGTCCTCTAATCAGTCTCCATGTGTTCTCAATTCCTCTCAGGTATTCAACCCAGTCTCCATGTGTTCTTCAATCTCCATCACTCAGGTCCCCTATTTAGTCTCTGTGTGTCATATTTTCTGCCAGGCCCTCTGCTCAGTCTCTAGGTATCCTCCAATTTTCTAAGGTCTCCATTCAGTCTCTATGTGACCTCCATCTTTCTTAGGTCTTCAACTCAGTCTTTATGTGTTCTCAATCTCTTTAAGTCCTTATTTTAGTCTTTATTGTGTTTTCTATCTCTCTCTGGTCCACTAATCAGTCTCTATGGGCCAGATTCAGGTAGTCCAGAGCATCTTTGCTCTGGAGTAACGCTTCTCATTTACGTTACTCTGCCGAAATTTTAGGAGCAAGTGCTGTCATTCACGAAGCACTTGCTCCTAAAGTTGCGGCAGCGGCATCACAAATGAGCCGGCGGAATTCAAATTTAGCGGGTACGGGGCATGTAGTATGCTAACTACGTGCGATCCCGCCGCCAACGTACTGCGCATGCGTCGAGTGTCAAAACATCCCCGTGCGCATGCTCCAAAATCTGTGAATGAACGTCAATGACGTCACATTCCCATTCATGACCGTTTTACGCAAGCGACGTTTTTTTTTTTTTTTCCCGACGCGATGACGACGCCTATACCTAACATAGGATACTCCAACCCATGTAGGTATATCTATGCGCCGCGTATCCCGTCCGGAAACGTCGTATCGTCATTGCGTCGCGCCGGATTTCGATCGTGAATTGCGATTTCCGCTCATTAACATATTTTTTGAGCGTAAATCGGGGGAACCCCCCGGCGCCATTTTTAAGTTGAAGTAACGATGCGATGGCAAAATCAGTTACGCTGCTCGCATCGGAACTTCAACCGGCGTTTCTTGTTTTCTGGTTACAGAGAGCGGCTCAAAGTCACAGTTAGGCTGGCGGATCACTCGATCCGCCAGCGTAACTGTTCCTGAATCTGGCCCTATGTGTCCTCTTCTCAGTCTCTATGTGTCCTCTATCACTCTCGGGTCCTCTTCTCAGTCTCTATGTACCCTCTACTAGTCTCGGATCTCTTCCTAGTCTCTATGGGCCAGATTCAGTAGATTGGAGCATCTTTGCTCTTGGAGTAACGCTTCTCATTTACGTTACTCATGCCGAAATTTTAGGAGCAAGTGCTGTCATTCACGAAGCACTTGCTCCTAAAAGTTGCGGCAGCGTATCGCAAATGAGCCGGCGGAATTCAATTGGGGGGGTACGGGGCGTGTAGTATTCTAACTAAGCGCGATCCGCCGCCAACGTACTGCGCATGCGTCGAGTGTCAAAACATCCAGTGTGGATGCTCCAAATTCTGTGAATGAACGTCAATGACGTCACATTCCCATTCATGAACGTTTTACGCAAGCGAGTTTTTTTTTTTTTTTCCGACGCGATGACGACGCTATACCTAACATAGGATACTCCAACCCATGTAGGTATAACTATGCGCGCTTATCCGTCCGGAAACGTCGTACCGTCACTGCGTCGCGCCGGAATTCGATCGTGAATAGCCGATTTCCGCTCATTAACATATTTTTTGAGAGTAAATCGTCGGGGAACGCCCCCAGCGCCATTTTTAAGTTGAAGTAACGATGCAATGGCGAAACTCAGTTACTGCTGCATCGCGTCGGAGCTTCAACCCGGCGTTTCTTGTTTTCTGGTTACAGAAAAACAGAAACGCCGGCTCAAAGTCACAGTTAGGTGGCGGATCACTGATCCGCCAGCCTAACTGTTCCTGAATCTGGCCCTATGTGTCCTCCATCACTCTCTGGTCCACTAATTAGTCTCTATGTGTCCTCTATCACTCTCGGGTCCTCTTTCAGTCTCTATGTGTCCTCCATCACTCTCGGATCCTCTTCCTAGTCTCTATGTGTCCTCTATCACTCTCGGGTCCTCTTCTCAGTCTTATGTGTCCTCCATCACTCTGGATCCTCTTCCTAGTCTCTATGTGTCCTCTATCACTCTCGGGTCCTCTTCTCAGTCTCTATGTGTCCTCCATCACTCTCGGATCCTCTTCTAGTCTCTATGTGTCCTCCATCACTCTTGGTCCTCTTCTCAGTCTCTTTTGTCCTCTATCACTCTCTGGTCCTCTTCTCAGTCTCTATGTGTCCTCTATCACTCTCGGATCCTCTTCTCAGTTCTATGTGTCTCTTTCACTCTCGGATCCTTTCTCAGTCTCTATGTGTCCTCTATCACTCTCGGATCTTTCTCAGTCTCTATGTGCTCTATCACTCTCGGATCCTCTTCTCAGTCTCTATGTGTCCTCCATCACTCTCTGGTCCTCTTCTCAGTCTTTGTGTCCTCTATCACTCTTGGGTCCTCTTCTCAGTCTCTATGTGTCCTCTATCACTCTCGGATCTTTTCCCAGTCTCTATGTGTCCTCCATCACTCTCTGGTCCTCTTCTCAGTCTCTTTGTGTCTCTATCACTCTTGGATCCTTCTCAGTCTCTATGTGTCTCCATCACTCTCTGGTCCTCTTCTCAGTCTCTTTGTGTCCTCCATCTCTCTGGTCCTCTTCCCAGTCTCTATGTGTCCTCTATCACTCTCGGATCCTCTTCCCAGTCTCTATGTGTCCTCCATCACTCTTGGTCCTCTTCTCAGTCTCTTTGTGGCCTCTATCACTCTTGGATCCTCTTCTCAGTCTCTATGTGTCCTCCATCACTCTCTGGTCCTCTTTCTCAGTCTCTTTGTGTCCTCCATCACTCTCTGGTCCTCTTCCAGTCTCTATGTGTCCTCTATCACTCTCGGATCCTCTTCCAGTCTCTATGTGTCCTCCATCACTCTCTGGTCCTCTTCTCAGTCTCTTTGTGGCCTCTATCACTCTTGGATCCTCTTCTCAGTCTCTATGTGTCCTCATCACTCTCTGGTCTCTTCTCAGTCTCTTTGTGTCCTCCATCACTCTCTGGTCCTCTTCTCAGTCTCTTTGTGTCCTCTATCACTCTTGGGTCCTCTTCTCAGTCTCTATGTGTCCTCTTCACTCTCGGATCCTCTTCCTAGTCTCTATGTGTCCTCTATCACTCTTGGATCCTCTTCTCAGTCTCTATGTGTCCTCTATCACTCTTGGATCCTCTTCTCAGTCTCTTTGTGTCCTCCATCACTCTCTGGTCCTCTTCTCAGTCTCTTTGTGGCCTCTATCACTCTTGGATCCTCTTCTCAGTCTCTATGTGTCCTCATCACTCTCTGGTCCTCTTCTCAGTCTCTTTGTGTCCTCTATCACTCTCTGGTCCTCTTCTCCGTCTCTATGTGTCCTCTATCACTCTTGGATCCTCTTCTCAGTCTCTTTGTGTTCCATCACTCTCTGGTCCTCTTCTCAGTCTCTATGTGTCCTCTATCACTCTCGGATCCTCTTCCAGTCTCTATGTGTCCTCCATCACTTTCTGGTCCACTAATCAGTCTCTGTGTCCTCTGTCCTGCTCAGGTCTTCTGGTCAGTAAATCTGTTGTTTGATCCTTCTAGGTCCTCCCTCTGCTCCAGTCAATTTAATCTCAAGTGTAAATGGCACACGGTAACCCTGGAGTGGAACCCACCTCGGGATACAGGTGGGCGCAGGGATGTCACCTACAATGTAATTTGTCGCCGATGTGCTTGGGATGCCGGACAGTGTGTGAGCCGTGCGGTGGAGGAGTTCGGTATACCCCTCAACAGATGAGTCTAGCAAAGACCTCCCTTATTGTAGCCAATCTCCAGGCCCACATGAACTATACTTTCTGGGTGGAGGCTGTCAATGGTGTGTCTGACTTCAGCTTGGAGCAACGGATGTTCTCCACTGTGAATATAACTACCAATCAGGCAGGTAGGAGACTAGGCGAAGTCTGCATATACTGCTATGTAAATACCTGATATACTTTAGAAAACAGGCAGCCAGAAAACCCCAGAATAGTGTATGGGTGGAGCCAGAAAGCCATGTGACCGCACTTGGTCCCATATCAGAGGGGCCCCCCTAGACCAATGCATTTGTTTATATAAAAGCATGAACCCTGCAGAAATGACACTCTACGTCTGTTAGCCCCTTCTCAGGTAGTCGCCATTCGTAAAGAAAAGACTTCGCAGAACACCATTACGCTTGTATGGCAGGAGGACCAGCCAATGGAATTATCTGGAATATGAGATCAAATACTTTGAAAAGGTGATTATTGATGTCTTCGCCATTTTAGTGGTAAATCATCTTTTTTGCCAATGTTTGATAATTTTTTCATCAATTTTAATTTCCAACTGAAGTGTTTGACTCTATATAAACAAATTCCACCAATATATCCCGAGCCTTGAAGTACGACACATGACCAGTGTAGATAAGATGTCCCACTTGTGAGCGCGACCACGAGTACTCATCTCCCCCTCACTATTAATGAGACCACACAATGAATTGGAGTACAAATGGCCAATTCAATAACAAGAACAACTTATCGGCCTGTTGGTCTTCTGACGGCACCAGAATTCCGACTTGATCCACTTGTAACACTGCGGGACCTTTTACCATACCAGGCCTTTAGCCGTGACACAACGAGACAACCCACCCCCGCAGTGCAACCATTACCGTATTCCAGCTAACCTTAGTAACTGGAATACACCAGAGGGGCACAGACCACCGATAAGCCACTTACACTTCCACCTCAACCGTATATTCTTCCACCACATCATCAGCTGCCATGATGTCCTTTGCTCATATTGCACCTGCAAAGGGATGAAGCAAACCAACCAAACAAAAACACACAAACTGCCTGCTTGTCACCTGTCCCTTCTCTGCTGTCCAGGAGACCCCACCTATCCCTTAACTACCACAAACCCCTCCTCATCCTGTTTCTCCAACCAATCCACCTTTCCTCCATTCTCCACCTATAATCCTTAACCCCATAGTTGCTTCCCCTTCTCACACTGTTATGCCGGCCCTGCACTAGCTTTCCTTTTATTCTCTCTCGCTCCGGGCCGTACTTTACTATGTGGAATTGGCTTCTTAGTATTAGACCCGTAGACCTGGACTGACAGGCTGGCTGATGTCATTTTCCTCATTGTCATGTGATGTTGGTGGCACCGATCGCTTTTTGTTTCTTGATTGTTTTGTGCTCTTCTCGGCCTCCAGGACAAGGAGATGCAGAGTTATTCCACCCTGAAGGCCAAGGAAACCAAGGCTGTAGTGACCAGCCTCAAACCATCCACCCGCTATGTCTTCCAGGTCAGGGCCGGACCTCAGCCGGCTGTGGCAAGTTTAGCCAAACTGTAGAGATTGAGACGAGTAAAGCAAGTAAGTCTTGAAGGACAGCTGAGACCCTGAGCCCTGTGTTCTGATAATGATGGTTTGTTTCTCATCCCCCAATATCCCACACATTAGCACTGACCTCCTGAGATATTGGAATGTGTATCTGATGGAATACCATGAGCTGTTATGTATATCTGTCTACACATGACCATATTTCCTATGTCAGAGTGTTCATGTCATATGTCGGCAAAAGCATAGCACTGACCGCTCAGTAAATCTGTAATGTCCAAAGACCTCCCATGAGTAACCAACTAGAAGTGCCCTTCCACAGAGCAGACACATTCCTGTCTCACATTTTGTCAGTATTCAGCTCCATGATGCCATCTGTTTTGTGTTTTTTATGGCAGCGGCCCTGCGATACGACACGATGACCATTGTCTGGATCTGTCTGACGCTAATAACGGGGCTGGTTATTCTCCTGACTTTTCTAATCTGCAAAAAGAGGTAAGTGGCGGAATTCATCTCCCCATGTTACCTGTCCACAATGTCCTAACACATATCCTCCATATGTCTGTCCTCAGGCATTGTGGGTACAGCAAGGCCTTCCAGGACTCTGATGAGGAGAAGATGCACTATCAGAATGGACAGTGTGAGTGAAGGACAAATCCTTTCCAACGTGGGGCAGTAGAGGGTCAGGTGCTCAGTCTTCTTTCTCGTGTGTTTTGTTCAACAGTAACCTTTACTGAACCCAAACTCTATGTGGACCCCCACACCTATGAGGACCCCTGTCAGGCTGTCCGTGAGTTTGCTCGGGAGATTGAGGCCTCCAGAATTAAAATTGAGAAGATAATTGGTTCTGGTAAGTCTGACTTCTGACAGATCTGGGTACTATATCTATATGCTATATAGGTATACTAAGAATGTCACCTACAAAAACCCAAACCCATATTTCTATAACCTTTCCCAGTCCTGTTCATTGAGGACCAAACTCCAATGGCCACCATTTTTCACATATAGGGGGGTTAGAAGTCACAACTTCTTCCATCTTCTTCTCACTCCTGTCTCCAGGGGAGTTTGGAGAGGTCTGTTACGGTCGCCTGAAACTTCCCGGAAAGCGGGAAATCCCAGTGGCCATCAAGACATTAAAAGTTGGTTACAGTGAGAAGCAGCGAAGAGACTTCCTGAGTGAAGCCAGCATCATGGCCCAGTTTGATCACCCCAACGTCATTCATCTTGAAGGTGTAGTGACCCGAAGTAAGTTCCTGAAAACAGTCCCACATGTTTCATCCAATATGGACCTAGTGGGGTCCGAGTCAGGTGCTGTTTATTGCTATATGTCTTTTCTTCTTCTGTGTTTGCAGGTAAGTTAACAATGATTGTGACAGAGTACATGGAAAATGGCTCCCTGGATACATTTCTCAGGGTAAGAACTCAAAATAAGCTTCATTGAGATGATAAACCTGTGCAGCAGATCTCCAACGGTGTCTGTCAAGCAATCTCACCTAGGAGGACTCCTGGAAGCCCCACCTAGGAGGACTCCTGGAAGCCCCACCTAGGAGGACTCCTGGAAGCCTCACCTAGGAGGACTCCTGGAAGCTCCACCATGGAGAGCTTCTGGAGGTTCCACCTGCAAGTCTCTGAACCATGAAATGCATAGAATCAAGATTGTGACGAACCCAGGACTATGTCTGCCGTAAATGTTTCCTCTGTGCAGAACCAGCACTATCGAAGACTCTTTAGCCCCCCCCCCCCCAGTCACCAGCCGTACTTCAGTGTAGGGTAAAAACCAGCAGACTACTTTATTCAAGCACATGTTACACAGATATCTCACTTCAAGACACCTCCCCACCCTTGGAAAACAGGCGGGTTAAACTGACCAATGACAATGGACACACAGGTCGGGTGTGTTCAAACTTCTCATCAGTAAACAGTCTTATCTGCAGGGGGGCTGCTGGAGGAATCCCCCTCCCTCTTTCCTCACCGCAAACACACTTACACATCCCATAATAGTTGAGGCAGACTCCACAATAGACAATAGAATACGGTCACACCCCAAACCATCCCAGCAAAGGGAGATCACAACAGCATGGGACAACACACAATATATACAACATTGAGTGTGACTAGCACAGATCATAGTGGGGTCAATTGTAACTGCCTGTATGTAGTTATTCCAATCAGGAACAATGGATAGGATGGCAATAGAATAAACACTTAGGCCACGTACACGCGATCAGACCAGTCCGATGAGAATGGTCTGACGGACCGTTTTCATCGGACCACGCTGAAGTGGTCTGATGGTCTGATGTGCGTACACACCATCCGGCCAAAAATCCGATCAGGCCAGAACGTGGTGACGTACTAGAACACAACGACGTGCTGAAAAAACGAAGTTCAATGCTTCCAAGCATGCGTCGACTTGATTCTGAGCATGCGCAGGTTTTTGGTCTGATGCTTTTGTGTACTAACCATCGTTTTAACCATTAGATTTTAAAGCAAGTTTTAAAACTTTGGTCCGACGGACAACGGTCCGATGGGCCGTACATACCATCGAATGACCGGTCTGATCGTGTGTACGCGGCCTTATGTGGAAGAAGGGAAGACATGACTTGGGGTACACCCAGGTCAAAGGTTCTATCACAATGAGATTGGGGATGTATTTTGTGTTTCAGAGCCGGGATGGTCAGTTCACTATAATTCAGCTGGTTGGCGTGTTGAGGGGAATTTCTTCAGGCATGAAATATCTTTCTGATTTGGGATTTGTCCATCGGGATCTGGCCGCTCGCAACATACTGGTAAACAGCAACCTGGTATGTAAAGTCTCTGACTTTGGCCTCTCTCGGATTTTGGAGGATGACCCCGAAGCTGCCTACACCACCACAGTGAGTGTCCGCCATACTATCTAATATATAGAGAATGTCACAGGAACAGAAGAAAAGTGTGATGACTAAAAGAGAAATGATCTGCTCTTTGTTTTCTCAGGGCGGTAAAATAAAATTCCCATCCGCTGGACGGCCCCAGAAGCCATCACCTACCGTAAATTCTCCTCTGCCAGCGATGTGTGGAGTTACGGAATAGTCATGTGGGAGGTCCTAGCGTATGGCGAGAGACCGTATTGGAACATGACCAACCGAGATGTGCGTAGACCGATCTGCCACCAACTGATGATAATTATGACTTTCATTTCTCCTCCTAGTGGGCTGGATTCAGAGAATGGGAGCGTGGCCATGATTAATACTCATTCCCAACAAAACACGCCCCCAGATAAACCTCCAAAAAAATGGAGACACTCGGGCCCATTCGATCTATCAGATGTATCAAACCAATCATCCTATATAAGCTGCAAAGTATTTACATGCATATTCTGTACCATGCTCTAAATGCTCACATTGCCCATGAATACCCACATTGCCTATAAATACCCACATTGCCCATAAATACCCACATTGCCCATGAATACCCACATTGGGCCAGATTCAGGTAGAGTTAGGCTGGAGTATCAGTGATACTCCAGCCTAACTGTCACTTTGAGCCGGCGTTTCTGTTTTCTGTAGTCAGAAAACAAGAAACGCCGGGTTGGAGTTACTATACGAGCGGCGTAATTGTATTTCACCGTCGTATCGGAACTGCAATTTTAAAAATGGCACCGGGGGCGTTCCCGCTGATTAACGCCGAGAATATGTTAATCAGCGAGAATCGTCAATTCACGATCGTATTCGGCGCGACGCAGTGACTTTCCGACGTTTCCGTAAGAGATACGCGGCGTAAAGATAAAGCAGCCCCCTAGTGGAGTATCCTATGTTAAGTATGGCCGTCGTCATCGCGTCGAAAAAAAAAATTTGAGTCGTTTGCGTAAAACGTCCGTGAATGGGGATTGACGTCATTGACGTTCCCTGACAGAATTTGGAGCATGCGCACTGACAGTCGAGTGCATGCGCAGTACGTTCGCCGCGGGATCGCTCCTAGTTATAATAATACACGCCCTCTACCCGCCCAATTTGAATTCCGCCGGCTCATTTTCGCTACGCCGCCGCAACTTTAGGAGCAAGTGCTTTGTGAATAACAGTACTTGCTCCTAAAGTTTCGGTGGAGTAACGTAAATGAGAAACGTTACTCCAAAATAAAGATTCGCCCATCTACCTGAATCTGGCCCATTGCCTATAAATACCCACATTGCCCATGAATACCCACATTGCCTATAAATACCCACATTGCCCATGAATACTCACATTGCCCATAAATACCCACATTGCCCATGAATACCCACATTGCCCATTGTAACGGCTACCCAAGTAGGGAGAGGATATCAGCTGCTGGCGACGTCCCTTTCCCTGGCAAGTTGCTATGCAAGTAAGTCCAGTATAAGCTCATCCACGAGTGCCAAAGGGAGAGTCAGGTCCAGTTGTAAGACACACAGAATAAATATCCCATCGCATGCCCTCCTAAGAACGAGACAGGCTACGTTTGAAGGGTCAAGTAACTCACTTTAATGGTCCATTTCTTGGTTTATATCTTAGTTACAAACTGGTGAGTACTCAAGGAACAATGAAAGTCTCCGCCCCCTCCCTCCACAGGGGGGCCCCCAAGTTAGACACACTGTCACCAGGCTAAAAGAAACCACATTTCTTTCTCAATAGACTTCAATCACAGATAATCCCATCAATAGATAAACATTTCGGCACCGCAAAGCCTGACAAGTTCTTCTGAACATAAGTGACATGCTAATTCAATACAACTGACAGGAGACTGATAATTTGGAATACAATATACAATCTTAGGGATAAACACAGGTCTTTCACACACACAATAGATCAATTAACCTTTGGGGAATAGAGAGGTGTATTAGCATACCTAAAGAGAAGTTGTAGGAGACAGGCTGATTCCGTTCTAATCCACATCTAGACCGACAGAGGACACTCACACTTCATAATATCCCACTGCATGATTATTATAGATGTACAGACAGAATACATAGTTCCATTACACCCATGAATATCCACATTGCCCATGAATATCCACATTGCCCATACATATGACCCATCTTACTATACTGTATATGGAGGTGGAGGGCGTACCATGATCTGGTGGAGGAGGAGGGAAGTCTTGTGAATGGTCAGCAGACATAAAAGGAGAAATGTGAGTTCAGAGTGCAGCACGGAGGGTCTACTAACGGGAAGCGCTGGATGAAGAGTATTAATAATGTATTTTATCCTTTAGGTAATAAATTCGGTTGAGGAAGGTTACCGGCTTCCTGCGCCC
Organism: Rana kukunoris; assembly: GCA_029574335.1. Classification (NCBI taxonomy): domain Eukaryota; kingdom Metazoa; phylum Chordata; class Amphibia; order Anura; family Ranidae; genus Rana; species Rana kukunoris. The sequence goes on along the minus strand of JAJQKJ010002981.1, from coordinate 11,933 downwards.
ATGGGTTGTCCCACAGCATTACACCAACTCATGCTGGACTGTTGGCAAAGAGACCGCAATGAGCGTCCGCGATTTTCCCTGATCGTCAGCATTCTGGACAAACTCATCCGCAACCCGGAGCACCTGAAACTGAGCGCAACCGTCAACCGGTATGAACCGCACCCACGATATTCATTACTCCATTTTTTTAAAACCATTTGTGACTGCATTATGACTTTTCTAAGTCCCCCAGCACAGCGCCCCCCCCCCCCCCCAATTAGAATGGTATTAACGTTGCAGCAGAGAACTAGGAATGAACACATGTGCCCCATCCCAGATCTTCTCTGCCACACTCACACATTCATCACACACTCCAATAGACTGGAGTGCCAAATCTGTTCTAAGATCTTCAAAGTCACAACAAAGTTCCAGAAGATCAAATCTCATCTGAGCTACCATTGGGGAACCTTTTATAACATTTCTAACCCAGAAGAAGACTGATCCCATGTGACCACAGAATAAGATTCTGAAGAAGACTGACTGACCATGTGACCCCATGGACCCCAGAAATAAGATCCCGAAGAAGACTGATCCCATGTGACCACAGAATAAGATTCTGAAGAAGACTGACCCCATGTGACCCCAGAAATAAGATCCCGAAGAAGACTGATCCCATGTGACCCCAGAATAAGATCCTGAAGAAGACTGACCCCATGTGACCCCAGAAATAAGATCCCGAAGAAGACTGATCCCATGTGACCACAGAATAAGATTCTGAAGAAGACTGACCCCATGTGACCCCAGAAATAAGATCCCGAAGAAGACTGATCCCATGTGACCACAGAATAAGATTCTGAAGAAGACTGACCCCATGTGACCCCAGAAATAAGATCCCGAAGAAGACTGATCCCATGTGACCCCAGAATAAGATCCTGAAGAAGACTGACCCCATGTGACCCCAGAAATAAGATCCCGAAGAAGACTGATCCCCATGTGACCCCAGAATAAGATCCTGAAGAAGACTGAGCTCATGTGACCCCAGAAATAAGATCCCGAAGAAGACTGGCCTCATGTGACCCTGGGAATTAGATGCAGAAGAAGACTGACCTCAGGTAACCCCAGAAATAAGATCCGAAGTAGACTGACTTCATGTGACCCTGGGAATTAGATGCAAAAGAAGACTGACCCCATGTGACCCCAGAAATAAGATCCTGAAGAAGACTGACCCCCATGTGACCCCAGAAATAAGATCCCGAAGAAGACTGATCCCATGTGACCCCAGAATAAGATCCTGAAGAAGACTGACCTCATGTGACCCCAGAAATAAGATCCCGAAGAAGACTGGCCTCATGTGACCCTGGGAATTAGATGCAGAAGAAGACTGACCTCAGGTAACCCCAGAAATAAGATCCGAAGAAGACTGACCTCATGTGACCCTGGGAATTAGATGCAGAAGAAGACTGACCCCATGTGACCCCAGAAATAAGATCCCGAAGAAGACTGACCTCATGTGACCCCCAGAAATAAGATCCTGAAGAAGACTGACCTCATGTGGACCCTGGGAATTAGATGCAGAAGAAGACTGACCTCAGGTAACCCCAGAAATAAGATCCTGAAGAAGACTAACCTCATGTGACCACCCACAAATAAGATCCCGAAGAAGACTGACCTCATGTGACCCCAGAAATAAGATCCTGAAGAAGACTGACCTCATGTGACCCTGGGAATTAGATGCAGAAGAAGACTGACCTCAGGTAACCCCAGAAATAAGATCCGAAGAAGACTGACCTCATGTGACCCTGGGAATTAGATGCAGAAGAAGACTGACCCCATGTGACCCCAGAAATAAGATCCCGAAGAAGACTGACCTCATGTGACCCCAGAAATAAGATCCTGAAGAAGACTGACCTCATGTGGACCCTGGGAATTAGATGCAGAAGAAGACTGACCTCAGGTAACCCCAGAAATAAGATCCTGAAGAAGACTAACCTCATGTGACCCCACAAATAAGATCCCGAAGAAGACTGACCTCATGTGACCCCAGAAATAAGATCCTGAAGAAGACTGACCTCATGTGACCCTGGGAATTAGATGCAGAAGAAGACTGACCTCAGGTTACCCCAGAAATATGATCCTGAAAAAGACTGACCTCATGTGACCCTGGGAATTAGATGCAGAAGAAGACTGACCTCAGGTAACCCCAGAAATAAGATCCCAAAGAAGACTGACCCACATGTGACCCCAGAAAATAAGATCCCGAAGAAGACTGACCTCATGTGACCCCAGAAATAAGATCCCAAAGAAGACTGACCCGATGTGACCCCAGAAATAAGATCCCGAAGAAGACTGACCTCAAGTGACCCTGGGAATTAGATGCTGAAGAAGACTGACCTCAGGTAACCCCAGAAATAAGATCCTGAAGAAGACTAACCTCATGTGACCCCAGAAATAAGATCCCGAAGAAGACTGACCTCATGTGACCCTGGGAATTAGATGCAGAAGAAGACTGACCTCAGGTAACCCCAGAAATAAGATCCTGAAGAAGACTGACCTCATGTGACCCCAGAAATAAGATTCCAAAGAAGACTGACCCCATGTGACCCCAGAAATAAGATCCCGAAGAAGACTGACCTCATGTGACCCCAGAAATAAGATCCCAAAGAAGACTGACCCGATGTGAGACCCCAGAAAATAAGATCCCGAAGAAGACTGACCTCATGTGACCCCAGTAATTAGATGCAGAAGAAGACTGACCCCATGTGACCCCAGAAATAAGATCCCAAAGAAGACTGACCTGATGTGACCCCAGAAATAAGATCCCAAAGAAGACTGACCTGATGTGACCCCAGAAATTAGATCCCGAAGAAGACTAACCTCAGGTAACCCCGGGAATGGGGGGGTCTATTATTTTGAAGTTCCAGAAATTCTCTCGAATGACAGAAGGTACCCGCCTGGTTTCCTGCTCTGCTCCATTGCCTCTCATTGTGGCAATCCGGTTCTCAGGACTAGAAGAGCTCCCCTGTATGGAGGGCGAGGTGAGATTTCACCAATGAGATGAAATTCGGAGAAGAAGGGAGGAGTCTCGGTTATATAATGTGATTATAGACAAAAGATCTCATAAAGGTCCATAATTCACCCTGTGGCCCCTGCTCCTCCCCCCCCCACTGATCTCATTCTCTGTTGTCTCTTAGATTCACCCACCCCGCGGCTGGACCGGGGACTCTTCGATTTTGCCAGTTGTGCCACGGTGAATGACTGGCTGGACTCCATTAAGATGGGCCAGTACAAGCAGAATTTCGTGATGGGCGGTTACCGCACCCTGGGGATGGTCATGCGGATGAATATAGAGTGAGTCCGATCACCTTTATTGGCAGAGGACACAGAATACAATTCAGCCTATCATAGGGGACCTCGTAATGTGTACTTGGGCGCCATATTGAGGGGAGCCCCACCTTCCCCAGAACAGGCCACTCCCACTGCTTAATTACCCTAATATCATCAGGTGTGAATGAACAAATGGCAGTTCGGCACATTTCCTAAACCAGGGGGCTGCTGACTGACACTCTCTCTGGAATGTTGGGGGAAGGAAAAGGACTCCTCATGACAATGGCGTTTGGTATGGGGACTCTAGTACTCCTAATATGGTTGTTGGTGTGGAGACTCTAGTACTCCTTATATGACCATGGCGGTTGGTACGGGGACTCTAGTACTCCTTATATGACAATGGCAGTTGGTGCAGTGACTCCTGTACTTCTCATATGACAATGGCGGTTGGTGTGGGGACTCTAGTACTTCTCATATGACAATGGCGGTTGGTGCGGGACTCCAGTACTCCTCATATGACAATGGCGGTTGGTGTGGGGACTCTAGTACTTCTCATATGACAATGGCGTTGGTGTGAGGACTCTAGTACTTCTCATATGAAAATGGCGGTTGGTGTGGGGGACTCTAGTACTCCTCATATGACAATGGGGGTTGGTGTGGGGACTCTAGTACTCCTCATGACAATGGCGGTTGGTGCGGGTCTCTAAACTTGTTGTGTCTTCTCTGCAGGGACATTCGGAGACTTGGCATCACTCTGATAGGACACCAGAAGAAGATCCTCACCAGTATCCAGATCATGAGGGCTCAGCTCATCAACACATTAGGACCCAGAATGCACTTGTGATGAAGACTCTGAATGAGCCCGATACCTGAATGTGCAAAGAGGACCCATTTCCTCTCCGGATAATCATGTGACTGAGAGGCCACCAGACCAGCCATCGGGCTTCCTCTCTTATCTCATTGCAGCCATCGTGTTCCGGGTCCCCGTGTGATGTGTTTACATAGAGACCTCTTTGTGCTGTGGTCTCGATATAGCAATAGTATATCTCGGAAATACAGGGTGCTTTATGTATACAGGGTGGAGGCCACGCCTTTGCGGGCCTGTGTGCCGACCTATAGAATCTCACATGGATTCCAGTGCCAGCCAATGAAATATGACATGGATTTCAGTGAGCCCCCCCCCGCTGGGTGTGCCAGCCAATGAAATATGACATGGATTCCAGTGAGCCCTCCCCCCGCTGGGTGTGCCAGCCAATGAAATATGACATGGATTTCAGTGAGTCCTCCTCCCGCTGGGTGTGCCAGCCAATGAAATATGACATGGATTTCAGTGAGCCCGCCTTCTCCGCAGACCCTGATATGATGTCAGTGGACAGAGTCGGGCTCAGTATGACCTCTGGGGGGGGTCATTCTGTGGTCATTTTATGCTGAGCTCCTCCCCCTTTAGAATGGCCGCTAGGAGACCGCTGTTTTCATGTTATCACCAACTGCACTTTTTCTATTTTATTCTGTGATGGCAGGAAGATGGCGGCTCACATTGTGCAATAGAAGGGCAAGTGTGCAATATTGTTCTGGGGGAAATCAGAGGCCTTCCAATATACAGGGGCCCTATATACAGAGGTTCAATTTATACAGGGGCCCTATAGACAGGGGCCCTATAGACAGGGGTCCTATAGACAGGGGTCCTATAGACAGGGGCCCTATAGACAGGGCCCTATAGACAGGGGTCCTATAGACAGGGGCCCTATAGACAGTGGTTCTATAGACAGGGGTCATATAGACAGGGTCCTATAGACAGGGGCCCTATAGACAGGGGTTCTATAGACAGAGGTCCTATATACAGGGGCCCTATAGACAGGGGTTCTATAGACAGGGGTCCTATATACAGAGGTTCTATATACAGAGGTATTATAAACAGAGGTTCAATATATACAGAGAGTGGGATAGGCAGGTTAGGGCCCCTATTCTAGAAATGTAGGGTGGGATAGGCAGGTTGGGGCCCCTATTTTAGAACCCCCCCCTAGTCAGTCAGATCTGATGAATTATTTATGAGACTTTTCTATATGTCTGAAGCCCCGCCCCAGCGGGGGCAGAAATTCCCTCCTCTATATTACAATCATGCAGGGTATTTTCTACCTTTATATATAGGGAGGGACCACCCCCGACACACACCTCCAGGCCGGACCCCTGCCCCCTGGGTGGACATCCACACCTGTATATAAAGGACATTTTTGAACATTTTCCAGCTTCCATCTGATACCAGAGAACGGGGGGGGGGCCGAGATCCGAAACGCACAGATCTGGTCACCGGCAGCCCCCGTTCCACCCCAACTCTTCAGACGGACCCCCAATGTGGGGGAAATACGGGTCTCACACTACAGACACTCAAACTCACCAAATGTACCACGGAGGGCGTCCACTCTGAGCGATGGGAACTGAGCCAGCCATGTGATTGGCTGCTTACCAAAGACTGGAGACCGGTGTGTGATTGGACGCCTTCGGTGCCGTCAGCTGCTTCCCCATATCCAGATTGCACTGAAAAGGGTTAAGAGACGGCGGTGTGCCGCAGGTTGGTGCCGCGCCGCGTACACTGTGCCAGAATGGCCCCAACATGACATTTACCTCAATGACAAGTATTGCTGCTTCCCGAGACCAGATCGATCGATCTGGAGTCCATGGACATCGATCCGGAGTCCGTGGGTATCGATCCGGAGTCCGTGGATATCGATCCGGAGTCCGTGGGTATCGATCCGGAGTCCGTGGATATTAACCTGGAGTCCATGGACATCGATCCGGAGTCCGTGGGTATCGATCCGGACTCCGTGGATATCGATCCGGAGTCCGTGGATATTAACCTGGAGTCCATGGACATCGATCCGGAGTCTGTGGGTATCGATCCGGAGTCCGTGGGTATCGATCCGGAGTCCGTGGATATTAACCTGGAGTCCATGGACATCGATCCGGAGTCTGTGGGTATCGATCCGGAGTCCGTGGGTATCGATCCGGAGTCCGTGGATATTAACCTGGAGTCCATGGACATCGATCCGGAGTCCGTGGGTATCGATCCGGAGTCCGTGGATATTAACCTGGAGTCCGTGGACATCGATCCGGAGTCCATGGGTATCAATTTACCAATTTGGATTGAAAATTGGAGACTTTTTCCTGGTTGCCGGAAGCGCCGGGTAACCCAATTTCTATTATCCGGCTGTCTGAGTATTGGGGGGGTCCACAAACATGGCTGCCAATAGTTGTGTCACCCCCATTCCTCCACCACATAAAACATTCCACTTTAAAACCAGCCGCTTAGTGGGGGCCCCTTCACTGAGATACCCCAAGTTTGGGCACAGCTATGGCTCTCACCCCTTAGAACTGACCTGCCCCCCCCCAGCAAACACAGTGCATAATACATAGACCCCTACACCGGAAAGATGACCCCCCCTACACCGGGAAGATGACCCCCTACACTGGGCAGATGTCCCCCTACACCGGGAAGATGACCCTCCTACACCGGGCAGATGTCCCCCTACACCGGGAAGATGACCCTCCTACACCGGGCAGATATCCCCCTACACCAGGAAGATATCCCCCCTACACCAGGAAGATATCCCCCTACACCGGGAAGATATCCCTCCTACACCGGGCAGATGTCCCCATACACCCGGGAAGATGACACCCCTACACCGGGCAGATATCCCCCCTACACCGTGCAGATATCCCCCCTACACCAGGAAGATATCCCCCTACACCGGGCAGATATCCCCCCTACACCGTGCAGATATCCCCCCTACACCAGGAAGATATCCCCCTACACCGGGCAGATATCCCCCCTACACCGTGCAGATATCCCCCCTACAACCAGGAAGATATCCCCCTACACCGGGCAGATATCCCCCCTACACCGGGCAGATATCCCCCCTACACCGGGAAGATGTCCCCCTACACCGGGCAGATGACCCCATACACCGGGCAGATGTCCCCCTACACCAGGCAGATGACCCCATACACCGGGCAGATGACCCCCCTACACCGGGCAGATGTCCCCCACTACAACACGAGGCGGATGACACACCTACACCGGGCAGATGACCCCCAAACACCGGGCAGATGACCCCCCTACACAGGACAGGGCAGATGTCCCCCTACACCGGGCAGATGACACACCTACACCGGGCAGATGACCCCCCTACACCGGGCAGATGACCCCATACCCATACCACCGGGCAGATGACCCCCCTACACCGAGCAGATGTCCCCCTACACCGGGCAGATGACACACCTACACCGGCAGATGACCCCATAACACCGGGCAGATGACCCCCCTACACCGGGAAGATATCCCCCTACACCGGCAGATATCCCCCCTACACCGTGCAGATATCCCCCCTACACCAGAAGATATCCCCCTACACCGGGCAGATATCCCCCCTACACCGTGCAGATATCCCCCCTACACCAGGAAGATATCCCCCTACACCGGGCAGATATCCCCCCTACACCGGGCAGATATCCCCCCTACACCGGGAAGATGTCCCCCTACACCGGCAGATGACCCCATACACCGGGCAGATGTCCCCCTACACTACACCGGGCAGATGACCCCATACACCGGGCAGATGACCCCCCTACACCGGGCAGATGTCCCCCTACACCCGGGCGGATGACACACCTACACCGGGCAGATGACCCCATACACCGGGCAGATGACCCCCTACACCGGGCAGATGTCCCCCCTACACACGGGCAGATGACACACCTACACCGGCAGATGACCCCCCTTACACCGGGCAGATGAACCCCCCTACACCGGGCAGATGACCCCATACACCGGGCAGATGACCCCCCTACACCGGGGCAGATGTCCCCCTACACCGGCAGATGACACACCTACACCGGGCAGATGACCCCATACACCGGGCAGATGTCCCCCTACACACGGGCAGATGACACACCTACACCGGGCAGATGACCCCATACACCAGGTAGATGACCCCCTACACCGGGCAGATGTCCCCCTACACCGGGCAGATGACACACCTACATACACCGGGCAGATGACCCCATACACCAGGTAGATGACCCCATACACACCGGGCAGATGTCCCCCTACAACCGGGCAGATGTCCCCCTACACCACAAAAACATAACCGGGCAGATGTCCCCCTACACCGGGCAGATGACACACACTACACCGGGCAGATGTCCCCCTACACCGGGCAGATGACCCCCATACACCAGGTAGATGACCCCCCTACACCGGGCAGTATGACCCCATACACCGGGCCAGATGTCCCCGCTACAACCGGGCAGATGCTCCTCTAACAGTGATCACGTGTACCACCTTACAACCAATCAGAAGTCACCTTATAGTGGTCAGGAGTTCCCCTTTGTGGCAGTCCAGGGTCTCCCTCCCAGCAGTTTGGGGCCCCCCTTATACCCGGGTGCCGTGTTTTACCCAGAAGGTGGCGCCCTCACAGTCTGCTCATAGGAATTACAAAAGATATCTGCATTGTTCTTGGGTCTGCACTGACAGGGCAGTACGTCTGCTGACTCTGATCACAGCACATCTACAACTCCCAACAGCCTGAACTGGAAGTTTTTCTATCATTTCTTCCCATGGAAGATCCAGAGACATGTCATGTTAATTATGTATGACATCATCAGGAGAAACCTTGTGACAATCATCTTCTTTGTTACATCATGGAGATTCTTCCCATGTTATCATTGGAATAAAGTGACATTCTGAGAACCTGGCGTGTCTGTATGATGGGGGGGGTCCATCCCACACTGCACAATTCATCCTATATGGGATCTCCAGACCTCCAGGTAGAGGCACAGCTGAGATGTTAGTAACTGCAGCACCTTCTCCCTTCTTCCAGGTAGAGGCACAGCTGAGATGTTAGTAACAGGCCATGTCCTTCCTTCTTCAGGTAGAGGCACAGCTGAGATGTTAGTAACAGGCCATTCCTTCCTACTTCCAGGTAGAGGCACAGCTGAGATGTTAGTAACATGCCATGTCCTTCCCTTACTTTCCAGGTAGAGGCACAGCTGAGATGTTAGTAACAGGCCATGTCCCCTTCCTACTTTCAGGTAGAGGCACAGCTGAGATGTTAGTACAGGCCCATGTACCTCTCGCCCATCCAGGTAGAAGGCACAGCTGAGATATGTTAGTAACATGCCATGTTCTCCCTTCTTCCAGGTAGAGGCACAGCTGATGATTTTTAGTAACATGCCATGTCCCTTCCTACTTTTCAGGTAGAGGCACAGCTGTGAGATGTTAGTAACAGCTGCCATGTCCTTCCTATCCTCCTCTTACCACATTCTTTCAGGTAGAGGCAGCAGTCTGAGATGTTGTAACAGTACAGCAGGCCATGTCCTTCCCCATCCCTTCTTCAGGTAGAGGCACAGCTGAGATGTTAGTAACAGGCCATGTCCTCCTTTCTTCCAGGTAGAGGCACAGCTGAGATGTTAGTAACAGGCCATGTTCCTTCCTACTTCCAGTAGAGGCACAGCTAATAAGGCCACGTGCCACGACTCCCTTCTTCCAGGTTAGAGAGGCACACGAGATGTTAGTACAGGGAGAGTGGATGAGTAACAGGGCCAGCTGGATTCCTCTGTGTATCCACTGTCTTTCTCTTTCCCAGGTAGAGGCACAGCTGAGATGTTAGTAACAGGCCATGTTCTCCCTTCTTCCAGGTAGAAGGCACAGCTGAGATGTTAGTAACAGGCCATGTCCTTCCTACTTTCAGGTCACAGCTTGTAGTCAGGCCACGTTCTCTCTTTTCCAGGTAGAGGCACAGCTGTAGTAAGGCACAGGCCATGTCCTGGGGTGAGGGGAGATGTTAGTAGACAGGCCATGTTCCCTTCCTAACAACGCTACTGTTACTACTTTTTGTTCAACCAGGTAGAGGCCAGCAGAGATGCTGAGATGTTAGTAACAGGCCATGTCCTTCCTCTTTCAGGTAGAGGCACAGCTGAGATGTTTTAACAGCCATGCCTCTTACTTTCAGGTAGGAGTTGAGATGTTAGTTGTTTTTCATCCTTGTACCCTTTTTCCAGGTTAGAGGCACAGCTGAGATGTTAGTAAACAGGCCATGTCCTTCCTTCAGGCTTCTGAGTCTTTTTATGTGAGATCCTTCTTCTGTTCTCATGCCTCTCCCCCCTTCCAGGTAGAGTAGGGGGCACAGCTGAGATGTTAGTAACAGGCCATGTCCTTCTCCCCTTCCTCTTCGCAGGGGGGCAGAGGCAGTAACAGGGCTGGACTTTCAGGTGAGGCACTTGAGAAGTTAGTACAGGCCATGTTCTTCCCTTCTTCCAGGTAGAGGCACAGCTGAGATGTTAGTAACCATGCCATGTTCTCCCTTCTTCCAGGTAGAGGCACAGCTGAGATGTGGTCTGGATTTGTTAGTTAACAGGAAGGGCCCATGTCCTTTCCTACTTCTTCAGCGAAGGTTTCCAGAAGGCACGATCAGGCTAGTGAGAGGCAGGGTTAGTAACAGGCCACGTGTTTCTCCAAGGCCATGCTTCTTCCCAGGCACAGGGGGTAGAGGGCACAGCCGGGATGTGTAACCCACCTGGGAGGTGTTCCAGGAAACAATGGGTAGTAACAGGCCATGTTTCCTTCTTCAGGTAGAGGTCACAGCTGTTGTAACAGTAGAGCTACAGGTATGTTCTCAGGTCAGAGTGAGATGGGTTAGTAACAGGATGGGGCCATACGTTCAGTTCTCACCTGTCTCCTTCTCCAGGTAGAGGCAGGGCACGAGGCTGAGATGTTAGTAACAGGCCATGTCCTTCCTACTTGGTAGAGGCACAGCTGAGATGTAACCGGAGGCACATGTCTGATTCCAGGTAGAGGCACAGCTGGGTTAGTAACTGTTCCTTCCTTCCTACTCTTCAGGTAGGGGAGTGGTCAGGCCAGCTCTCTTCTTAGGTAGGGCACAGATGTTAGTAACAGGCCATGTCCTTCCCTTACTTTCTGGTCAGCGTAGAGATGTGGCCACAGGCTGAGATGTTAGTAACATCCGCCTATGTTCCACTTGTCCCTCACTTTGCTACTTGTGTTTGCCCCCTTTCAGGTAGAGGCACAGCTGAGATGTTAGTAACGAGGCCATGTTCCTTGTGCCAGAACTTCTACTGTTCTCCCCTTCTTCCAGGTAGAGGCACAGCTGAGATGTTAGTAACAGGCTGTCTCCCCTTCTTCCAGAGAGGCACAGCTGAGATGTTAGTAACAGGCCACGTTCTCCCTTCTTCCAGGTGAGAGGCACAGCTGAGATGTTAGTTAGTAACAGGCCACCATGTCCTTTCCGGTAGAGGCACAGCTGAGATTTTAGTAAGGATGTCACCTACTTCGAGAGGGCTGAGATGTTAGTAAACAGGCCATGGTCCCTTCCCCTTCCGAACGTCACTTTCACCCACGGCAACTCCCACCGAGTCCCCCCCCAACTACCACGCACCCAAGGAGTGTGAATGGTAACTCGACTCAGGGATATACAGTGGAACCAAGCCAATGAATCAACCTGGTCCCCCACATCCAAGGAAAAATACACAGCTGATTAAGTTAATGACATTGAGATGTTCGTCCCTTCTTCCAGGAGAAAGAAGCGGGCACAGCGTTGGCGAGATTGTGAGTAACA